>VWYP01034165.1:67500-83765 GCA_013400435.1 Pycnonotus jocosus | reverse complement strand
AATAACCCCCCCTCCCCCCCCCCCCCCCCCCAAAAAAAAAAAAAAAAAAGGATTGATCCTGATCTCATGATACCTGAAAATATTCCTGGTAATATTTATGGAATATTTGTTTAACTTGTGTTCTCTTGTTTCTAATTTACATTAAGTATTAGGAAAGAAATATACATCACGACAGTTTTAAAGGCTTATTTTAATAATATCTCACATTCTGTATCTGGAACTTTAGTTTATTTTTGACTCTAGATTTGTATTTCTTCTAGAGAAAACTCTAAATCATTATTAAATAATTTACAAAATTGCAGTGTGCTGGAAAATGGGTGTTTAACTCAAAATATGTATGTAGTTAAATGCCTGTGCTTCCACTCTTGCTTTTTGTCTTGTCTCATTTGAGGTTATTTTTCCATGTAGAGTGTGACCATCAAAATTTTGTATGAAGGAAAGACTTGTCTTAGTGTGTGAGGGAGAGGATGCCAATAGTGGTCTGGGTGTTCCAGCCTGGCCTTGGGACAAGTCCTGGTGCTAATGAGACTCAGGCATGTGCATGCTGGGGGCAGAGAATGGCACACAGAGGTCAGTGGGACACAGAGGAAGAGATCTTCCTCCTGCCACCAGCTTATAGTCCTGTGCTGTGTCCACTGGAGCACACTCCTGTCCTTTGTGGTGTCTGTGGTTATTGATGACTTTAAGGCCAGTAGGAGCTTTATTGTAAATTCACAGAGTCTCTGCTGTGCTATGTGGAAAGGGGAGCCCTTGTAAGGCAGAAGTGTAGTGCATCAAGGTGTAATTGCTGCTGGTTTGTTGCTTGGTGGTTGGGACTGTTAGCCTGTTTTTGGGGATACCCTCCAGTGGGATGGACCTTCTGACAGGAGCTCTCTTCAGCAAAGGCCTGTCTTTTACTCAGAGGAGGGGACTTCTTCCTCATTGCTATCAATTTTACCTCTATGCTTTCCTGCATTGTCTCTGCTATGTCTCTTAGACCTGCTTTTGGGTTCCCCAAATGTGCCTTCTGATTTGCCAGGCTGACAGATTCTCAGCTGAACCAGTTCAGAGAGTGGCAGAGCAACCCCTTATGCTTAGTTCTGTGTGCTGTGCTAGCTGAAAGGACATGGGGTAATCTCAGGGAAGGGTTCACAATTGGGAGATTTTCTTTCTTTTTGTTAGATAGCACACACTGGTGTTGGCAGTCACTAAAGAGGAGCTGGATAGACTGAAGGGTCTCTGTCTGTGCTAAGGGGTGGGTGTGACCTAGGGCTGAGTTGGCTGGATGTGCATGTTCCTAGCACCTGATATCCAGTTTGGAAATGTCCTGTAAGTGTTTGTACATGAGCTTGCTAGAAGTTTCCATGCAGGTTTGGAAGATGCTGTTGAAGGCTTTGTGTTTTCCTGCAGAAGATGCGAACCAGCACCCACAGTTTCATTGTGTGTTTCTTTCTGAACTGATCAGAAGCCAGCAGCAGTTCCAGTGATTTAAAGTAGTTGCTTGATAGGTTTAAGGATCTATATAAATGGTATCATAGCTGCACAAATAGCATTATGAGAAATTCCTGTCTTTATTGTATAATAATCATAACATAAAAATGCTGAGCTTTATTGCTGAAATGGAGCTGTGAAGTTGGTGGCCTGTATATGACACTTAATACTATTTAGAGTTTATTAGTATGGTGCACATAGAGCTGAACCCTCTCTATGTTGAGACATTTTAATTACAAGCACAGAAAGCACCAGTCTATGTTCAATAAAACTACACAGGATATTACTGAAACCATGTTTTTTCTTTGGGTTCACACACCTGTTGGAAGGAATTCTGCACCACTTATAATATTATTAAATGTAGTTTAATACAGTATTAACCAAACTGGGGCTTTAGGAAGAGAAGGTGACTACTGTAATGGTCCAGTTTTAGTAGGAGAGTTTCTCAGTGTTGCAAGAGACTCTTAATGAGGAAGGAAACCGTGAAAGTAAGCGTATCAACAAAATGGGGTCAATTTCTTTCTTTTACTGTTCAATTGTATTTGTCTACTATTCTTCAGTAATGTAGTTTTCCTAAAAGGAAATACTATATTTTAAAAAATATTTTGTGAGTCACAATATATATCAAATGGAACTATGGGTGATTGACCCTCAGATTAGCAGCTAACTGATAGTGAGCTATCACATCAAAGCTGCAGGTGAAGGGAAGCTGCTTTGTTACAGGAGACAGCCTTTTCTATTTAAGAAGCAATGCTTTTTCTTCATGCATGCTAGTCTTTAAGCTGTATGGCTTTGATCCATCATTCTCCCTGTGACTATAAAATACTTTTAATTGCTTATGTTTAGACATGCAAAACCTGTGATCCTCCTAGCCCTACATGCCAGCAGCAGTTCCCTCAGTAACTTCAATTTTGTATCAAATTCTAAAGAACACAAACAATTGTGATGGCAAAGAGTGACTTTTTTTTTTCTTTTCCCACAATTAGCTCTTAGATTTTCAGGATGGAGTAAGTGTTTTATGATCTTCCCTTAATCTGAGATTGGTGAATATTCCTCTTGATTTGAAACTTTCCATGTTTACTTACCCTGGTCATTGTCCCACTCAGGTTCAGGAGATTTAGTGGCTGTTTAAACTCTTTCATTAGCATAGATTATGGTTATTTCCCATGTTGAGTTTACTATAGTAAGTAAGTGTCCCACATTTGATTTAGCTCCTTTTAGCACTTTCAAATTATTTAAGGCATTCTGATGATCTCTGAAAATCCAGGTGGCTCTGGCAATCTCAGCCTGGCACTGTACAATATAATTTCTTCAGTTTACACTGCCACCACAGGGCACAGTCAATAGTTGGTGCATTCTCAGATGTTTACACTGAGATATTTAGACACCTACACTTTGTTTCTTCTTGAAATTTTATGCTGTTTCTGCACCTGGTTCTGTGGTCTGAGTCCCAAACTTTGTAAACCTTAAGACTAAGATTTACCTGATTTAATTGCCTTGTTAATAATTTTGCCATATCAGATTCTTCTGGACCAATGGTTGCATATATTTGAATTCTTCAGATTTGTGATTCTTTCCTCAATGCAAATAAAGGATTACCCTTCTCCCCCATACGTGTGTACGTGAAATCTGCATCTGTTAGCCACAAATATTTTCAACTACAAATTAAGAATACACACTACAAACCCCATGTTTATTTACAGACAGAATGATGTTTTTATATTTTTATGACACGGAGAGGTCGTGAGTATTCAGTTTTGCCACCTAGCTCCAGATACCCATCATAAGAATGTAGCTGTTAATCATACACTGATCTCTTTTCCTAAGCCTCAACAAGAAACTAGGGACCACTAAAAACATGCTCCCTTTCATTAAAGAGGAAATTATTACCATATATTTTTGTAATAACCAGTAACATTTCAAATTACTCACATTTATAGCTTGTAATCAAGTTTATGTTTAACCTCTAATCCCCATGAAGTAGGTAATGACTGGTTTGTTAGTTAACCACTCATGGGAAGTTAAGGGCAGTTAACAATCTACCAAACCAGTCATTAACTACAGTAGTGACTGATTTCTCAGGTGTTATTGGTGTTATAAACTTCCTTCAATGGTTTGTAACAGAAATATTAATTTGTAAAGGAAAAATGCATATTTCAATTACTATGCTGTGACAGGCTGAAATATTTGGTAGTTTCATTTTATTTCCTTTCTTTTCTTGACCCCACCCCTATCTGTGCACTAATCAATATGCAGAAGAGGGGAGAGGTACTGGCAGTGGTCTTAGACTGAATGTAGGGACCTTCTAGAACAATCTCATAGCAAGTGTGTTAATAGGATTAGTATGGACAAATATGGACAGCCAGGATGTCAAACACTCTTGGATGGGATTTCCTGCTGGTGCGTAAATATGTGCTCAGTAGCGCTCAGAGCCTGTAGCAACAGTGTCATGGCACTGGTGTATTGTGATATAAATGAAAATGATTCAGCATGACATGTGTTTTAATTATGTGTTTCATTTCAATACTTTTTGTTCCATATTATAAAGCATCCTAATTAAAACGCAGTGCTTCACGAGCATCACTTTGATGTAGGATGAATGAGTAGGCTGTTTAGGTATCACACTGAGGTTGAAAATAGAGTCAAGCTAAGAATTTTCGTCACTTACCCAGGTTAGCTTCTTCTTTGGTTTAAATGCCTTAATAATGAATTATCTAGCTGTTAAATACCTAATTTCTCCAGATGAGTAGCTGCTAGGTTTTCTGTTTCTAAACTTGTGCAGCAGTATGGGTTCATCCATCCAGCACATGGGTTAATCAGAGCAGGCTTATACTACTAATAATTAAGAACTTTCAGTAAATGCCTGGTACCTGATCTCACATTTGCTGCATGTTCTAATTAATCTGAAACCCATATGAAGCTTAATTAAGGCAATTGTTTTTTGGGTCCCTGGCTTCAGGAGGTGTTGGTATTTTTGGTATCCCATGAGCTCTAAATTTACAGAAAAGTAGGCTGTTGGAGTTTTGGTAGCTTTCATGCTGCTGTGTCCATATTTTGTGTGTTCTATTAATCTTTGAATAAACAATACTTTTTTCTACTTTATGTGATTTACATCAAAAAGGAAAGGAAAAAATTAGTGAATGTCTTCCTTCAGGATAAAAACTTCGATTTCAATACAGAAACACTTGAAATATATTTATAAGTTCTTTTAGGGTTCCCATTGAATCCTAGTCTTCCTAAGCAGGGAAGAATTCCTAACTTTATTGTCTTATATTTAGGATAGAAGGTATCAGCATGAAGCAGTTAAAGGTCTCTCTTTCTTCTCTTTTTATTGTACTGTTTCTCATTTACTGTTCTCTCTATTCTTCCCCTTTATATAGAATCTGCCAATTTGGCAGAATACTTGAAAATTTAACCTAAAAGGCAGGACACTAAAAGTACTCTTTTTAACTGAACTTCTGGTTTTAATGTACTATCTTCTGTGTGCGAATTTTCAGCACTTATGGCAAATACAATCTAGAATTTGAAACTGAATTTGCAAGTTTCCCAGCGTGTTCTGCGGTTTATTTTTGTTTGGGTTTTTTCCGGTTTTGTTTTTGTAGTTTAAGTTATTTTGGGGAAACATTTGCTTTACTGAAAAGCAGCCTCACTTAGCCAAAACATCTAGTCTTGTGAAATGTAGGATGTGTGAGTCTTTCCAAACCAGGCTGTGTGTGTATGGCAGCTCCTGCTTGGAATCAGTGCCTCTGGGAGCAATGTCCACACAGTTCCTCAAGCTGCTGGAAGCTCCTCAGATGCTTGCAATTGATATCTGCTGCAGCTGTTTGCTCCGTGGGGAGTGGACATCACCCCAGAAGGTGCTGGTTTGGATCCCCCTGTTTCACGTGGGTCATTGAACAGCTGTCAGGCAGTAACAGCTTTGGGTCACAGCCAGCCTGGCCCATGTTTGAACCACTGACCGAGAGGTGAAAGGCATTTTCCGGCACTATCAATCCCCTCCGACATCAAGTCCCCCTCACAGGCTTTCCACTGGAATTTCCACCAGATAATTGTGTCTGTGATTACCTTTAATGTGACACCAGATCCCGTATTAAAAAATATCTCACTGACCTGTCAATGAAAGCCCTTTGATTTGTATTTAGCAATATATATAGCACCACTTTACAAAGCATCACATTTATTATACCTTGGGTATTGCATAGGTTAAAGATAGCCATACTCCAATTGTAGTTTTGCAGTTACAGGCTGATCTACTGTACTCTATGTCCCTTTGGGGAAAAGAATGTGAGTTCCAGCCACAGATTATCAGGAAATTCCAGCCAAACTGCAATTGCATTGTGATAATGCAGTACTTTGTTACTGAGCAGGTTAAGAGCTGGTATTCCCATTATGTAGCATATCATGAAATGAATGTTATTGTTAAGCATAAGGACAGGACACATTAGAGGTATCTTTTATTACACAGTCTTCATTATAAAAGAACAGCTAGTGCTAAAGGGCTCTCTGAGTGATAGGTAGAGGTACATTGTTCTTGTGCTGCTGTCTCTGATTAAGACTAGGATAATGCACGGTTCCTGCCTTTTGTGTCCATCAGGAAACAAGACAGACCAAGGTAAAACAGATGAACATATGTTGGCAAAAGATTAAAAAGACCAGTAGTAAAGTCCATTAATAATTCTCATATTTAGGATTTGCTTGGTACTGTACTTACAGAATCTACAACATTTAATCTCTTTTCAGAAAGACCAGCTGAGAGAACCTTTTTTACTCGTCTGAGTGATAGGCCTAGATTTTCGGAGGCAGCACATTTGTCTGTCAGAGCTCTTGGCTGGTGTCGTGATTTAGTTTCCGTCAAATGATGCCGGTGTCCGGTTGATGATATAGCCTTGCTGGATATGGGGAAATTTGTTACCTTTAGCTTTGACAGGAAGATAATTGCTGATGGTTAACAGAACTGTGCAGAATCCATTGGTTTTGCAGCAACACAAGCAATGGAATCTGCCTCAAGAAGTCAGTCTTTTCAGAAAAACTTGTGTATTCTGCTTCTTCGCGAGACTTTGTGTTTTTTTCTTTTCTTATTGCACCAAAGTGCATCTTTGTATTGGTAGCTTTGGGAGCTTATTGACCTGAATAGAAATAGCACATCTTACAATGACCAAGACTTGATGAATGTAACATCTCTCTCTCTTTTTTTTTTAAATCATTTTTTTTCTTTATTTTTAAGCATGGCACCTTTGATCTTTTTTGCTTAAAACAATTGCTAAAAGAAGAGGAGGAGGTGCTGGTTGCTTGCCTTTGCTAACTGAAACTGTTGTTCTGTGTATATAACTTTAAATGATGAAAATATTAAAACTGGTCTCAGAGTTGAAAGGGAATAGATAAAAATTAAGATAAAACAGTAAATACTTAGTTAATTCAAAAGATTTAAAAATTCACTTAATATGCTGGAACTGAACTTCAGGGAGTTACTCTAAATTGGTCAGTGGCAATATATTTTGATCACTTTCTTAATTTTAAAGTTTTTGTGGGTAAAGACTTGATTGGATTTTTGCCAGAAACACTTTAGATCTATGCAACATTTAACCACTATATCAGTGTGCCTTTTCCCAGATATCTTGTAGGGATAAAACCATCTTTCCTGTCTCTGCCCACTTATTTCTCAGGTCTGGACTGTGAGATACAGAATTGCTTGAAAGCTTCTCCCATTCTTCCTCTCCCATATGACAGTGAGAAAAAAATTGGTTTTTAATAGCAGGAGAAGCAGGATCTATAAATGGAGTGGCCAACAGTATCATTTTACTCATCTTATTGGTAGTGTTTTTTAATAGTCCTGGACTCTTGAAACCTTTAAACAAGGAGGGCTTAAACTGGTATAAGTAAATATCTCTATCATGGCTCTTTTTCCAAGAGGCGAATTCTGACAAAAATAGAACCATATTAGGCTCACGCAGAGAGGATTATCTGGTCTCTCACAATATAGGTAATTTATGCAGTACTTTGCTCCTAAAAGGACTATTGATTTTGGGGTGTTCACCTTTAAAAGGTTTATGCTTGGATTAACTGAAAACCAGGCTCACCTTCATACATACTTTTCTTCACGCTCACTTTTCTTCGTAACAACTTCCAGACATTTGTCTACATACTACTTTCATCACTCCAGTTTCCAACAAGTGTCCTCACATGCTGCTTTTTTTGGTTTTGTTTTGCCTTTAAGAGTAGGTTTCCCTGCACTTATTTTTAAATCCATGTTCTTCTTCTCTGCTCACTTTGGGCTGTGTGCCAGTCTGTGTCCTTTCCTCTGGCTGCCTACTTTCCTCTGTTTCAGTCTGCAGCAGCTGTGGATGCAGAGCTCAAAAAGCTCAGGTTCCCCTTGCATGTGTGAGCAAATTTCCTTCTGCATATGTTAAACTGGTGTGCCAGAAAATGTTAACATTCTGGTAACTGCTGACACTTAGCTTTCATGCCCACATCCTATATTCATATCTTGGGGGGAAAAAGATATGGGATTAAACTGCCTTCTTTAAAATGTTATTTTAAAATTAATCATATAGTTTGATTCCCCATTGTGTTAAGGAAGAGGGAAATTCACAAAGTAATTTGAATTTCTTGGCGATTGAATTAATGTATGTTTTTATACCAACAGTGGATTGCTACAGATTTTGTGTAAACCTTTTGTGTAGAAATTAGTTGCCACTATGCATTCATTTCCCAACAGAGCTGCAGTAAGGAGTTTGCCATTGTAGTCCAACATGCAGCAAGTATTTCCTCACTGTGGTACCAATGTTTGAAAATATAATGCTTTCTGTATCACAGAGCTGTCTTTGTCAGGACTCTGTCCTAAGATTCTGATTTAAACAATCTGTACTTGACCCATAGCTCTCGAAATGCCCTCACATCTGCCTGGGAAAGGGCGGGTTTAGTAGTTAAGGACATGAAAGTTATGATGTGAAGTGATGGAATGAGGAGGATTTCACTGAAAGTGCCACAGTAGTACCTCACATTTAATGACTTTTTAAAATAGCTTATGGGAAGAAAGGAAGCAGTGTTGTATTCTCAGCGAGATGTCGCCAAGGTTTAAAATTAGAGAAGTTAGTCTGAAACACCTAACCTTTCTCCTGAAAAACAAAGAATGTTTAAATTGCATGTTGTGCCTCAAAGTTTCAGTCCCCTCCCAGTGCCCCCCTTCCCCCCCAACTCTGCATCATTTTATTTTCTTTACTTGGTTTTACCACTGTATGACCTCGTGTTGTATTTTTTCTGAATGACAATGAAAGTAATTGAAAATATTGATTGGCAGTACAGTTAAGTTGTCAACACAACCATTTAATTTGTCAGGAGGACTTGTTAAATTGTCAAAAATCATATAAAAAAACTCCTTCAGTCACTGATGATATACATTAGAGATGTTCACGAATCAAATGGCCCATTTTTGAGATAAATGTTGAAGAAAAATTCTGAAATGGCTTTCTCCAGACTTTTTTTAAGGTCAGATTAAAAAAGAATACCCAGAAAATACCTGGCTGGCAAACACATTCAGTAGAGCACCTGGACATGTATTACTTATTTTCCAGCAGCACTCTTACATACTTTGTATTTACGACAGTCTGGATTGAAATTTGGCATTACTTCTGCAGCAGGTGTGTTTATTTCAGCAGTTTGTTTTAATGTTCAGGAACTTTAATCTCAGGTTTTATATCTAGGCTCTACCAGAAAAGACAATGCTATTAGTGTTTTATGAACCTTTGTGTTAGGATAAATATTGCATTTTTGTCAACATGAAACTATGCAGAAATCTCCTTGCACTTGATTTGAATCTGTGCACTCAATCTTGGACCCTGGTGCAGCTTCAGGTGTGCTACAGTTCCAATGAAATGGTGCCAACTTCTCTGCAGTGTCCTGCTTTTCCTTCTTAATATAATGGTGTTTTGAACCATGGGTGAGATTTTCTAGGCTGTTTCAGGCAGTTATTTGCACAAATCCAACCAATTTATTATGCAATTCAGAGGGAAGTGTTCCCACTGACCCAGGGTATTTTTGCAATTATTCCTGGAGTTTTCCCTTTCTTGGGGCTGCTGGTACTCCAGAAGTATCGAATGCTCTCATTTTCCATTGGTTTTGTAAAGACAGCCTGCAGAAATGAAAATGTGTTTCTTCATTCTTCACCATTACAAATCTGTGATACTTCTCCCCACGTTAGGATTCAGGTTTTAGGAAGGTCTTTAGCTTTCAGTCCTGCAAGTTCACAAAATGATGGATTTTGTTGTAAATGTGTTAGAGAAAAATATTTCTTTTAAAAAAAGTAGCTAAAAAGATTAATTATTTTCTGTTATATCTTGGCATTTGGTCCATGGTACTTAAGAGTCTTGACTTTACAGACGAAAGGTGCTAAGAAATCTCAAATTCTGCTTAGGAAATATTAGGAGCCCCTATTTGAGGATCAAAATTTGTATAGTGTAAGACAACAACATTATCAAGACTTTTTGAAGTGTTAAGTGATGTTGTGATCTCAGTTGTGGGGATTTGTAAAGGAGTTCCTGGTCCATATCATCATATGTTCCTAAATGAAAAGCATGTGGATGTTGCTTGCTTTTCTCTGTTGATCACTTTTAAATACAGTAAGTATTTAGTCTAAATACTAAAAGATATTTTAGACTCATTTTGCCAATCTGTACATGAAATTTACTTCTATATTTTTTTTTCTTCTCTGCCAAGCCTATGCCTTTTCTTTTCTATCTGAAGGGATTTTACTTACCTGGCAAAAAAAATCAAGTAGTTTTAATATGTGGAGTTTTGCATCTCTCAGCTACTTTGCAGATTTGTTTTTGTAAGTATTTTGGGATAGAATGCACTACATAAATATATAAATACACATAATTCATTATTACAGCTTATTTTATTTGAACAAAAATCTTTCTCTTTTTGTATGAGAGCTGTATGCTAGTTTGTGAAAATACTAGTCTTTTAAATGTGCCTATAATATTTAGAGCTGCAACTGGTTTTTAATAAAATAGACTGTTCAAAACTGAAACCCATTTCTCTAAGCAATCATTCTTCAACATAAAGAGCCATTAAGAAGAAAGCAGAGATGAGATGCTCTGCAGCTGGATTTAGGAATGTGGAAGACTGATAAATAAATAAATAAACAAGCCCAAAGCACAGCAGTGGGGTTTAGGGAATAGTTAGCAATAATAGCTTGTCTTAGGTCAGAGGATTTCCACCTTATCACATCATTGTGTTAAATAACATTTTCTGAAATAGGATTTTGCCTTTTGAGGTTATAAAAAGTCTCCTTCTGACTTCCCCCACCATAGAAAACCATACCATCCTCACTGTAACAGTCCATGCCTCTCCTACTCACAGTAAATACATTTTAAAAACCCTACAGTATTATAAATGCAATTGTCAATATACCTTATTTATCAAAGATCATTTAAGGAAAAGCTTGCATGTTTTATAAGCATGTTAAATCAGCCATCTGTTCATTATATTGGAGATTTTTACATTTTAATTATGATTTGTGATGTCCAAATTATAGGTCGGTGTGTATGCCTTTGTTGCAGTGGCTTTCTCTCATCTATCAGTTCATTTGAGCTGTAATATTACTTTCTTCTAATAAAATTTTAAGCTCATCAATTCAGGACAGGAAAATTGTCCATGGATTGGTCTCCTACTGAGCTCCAAGTATTAAGAGGGGGGCCGGGTGTCTTCAGAATTGTTCATTCTGCTTGCAGGTTGCAAGGGAGCTCTGTGCCACAGAGAAGCAGCTCTAACCTGAATGTTGGAGCATCCTGACCTTAATTGTTCAGGACAGGGACAATGAATCTTGATCCTTGGAACAGTCTCAGCTATTCTGGGAAATGTAGTCATCTCAAAGTATGACAGTTTGGTTATTACTGATCAGACGTGATTCAGATGAGATTTCCAGGGATCAGTGATTAACATACACCATCTACAAGTAATATTTTTCAGGGTCATATTCTGCATGGATCTTGGTTAGCTCAAATCCTTAAGTCACTGCTTTCTTTTTTAAATATTGGATGGATGTTGGTACAAAAGCCTGCAACTTCTTTTTTTCTTCTTTTATTTTTCCTCTCCAAGTGGGTAGGCATACCAAATTACTTATGGAAAAGCTAATACAGCTGAAGGTATTACATAGCAGAGTGTGCTGACTAACATTCTCCTGGGAAGTGCTTTCAATAGCACACACCATAAATCCCTTATTTATGAAAAGAGTTCTGTTTCTCTAGAGGTGTAATTTCTTTACTCTTGCCAAAAAAGTATGTAGCAGTCTTTATTTCTGCAAATGTCTTAGGCTGGGTAAATTCTGAATTTGGGATGCTTTGGTGGCATGAGATGTTCACATAACAGAATGAGGGATTTTTGATAAGTGCCAAAAGGCACATATCTATGGAAAAGTTGGGTGTCCTGCTTTTAGAAAATAATCCAAGGACCCAGGACCTTAGAGTTCACTGGCTAAAGGGAAATGTGAACATGGCAAGTGTAATGGTTGTGAATGCTTTTGGAAGTCTTGTGGAAGAAATGGATGTTTCTGTCTAGCCTTGGATTTTCCAATAAGCTTCCAAAAACTAATCTCGTAGTGCAAGATGTGTATTTAGTGCTACAGTTACACTCCTCATATTCTTTTGAGGATTTCCCTTCCTGCATATTTCTGGATGCAGTATGCCCTGTTGAACATTTTCAACCTGTAAAATGTGGGATGTTTTTTGAAAAGTGACCTTGGACATTGCAGGTGCACAGTGCTTTGCAAGGCTTATTTCTGTTTAGGGGAAGTGGAGAAAAAGTAATCCCAATAGTGCTTGAACTCTAGAAAATGCTGGAGACAGAGCTATACCCATTTGGCTTTTGTAGTTTCTTTCCAGTTTTTGAACAGGACAGATAAATATTGCATGCTAACCTAAGCTGCACAGGCTTTCAGTCTACTAAAACTGCAGATCTTAGCATGATTCCTTGTTGGTTTTGTAACCAAAAATGCTTACTTTGCTCAGAACAGCCCATTCTACTAAAAAAATACATTGTAGTATATATTCTGTTCTTCTGTGTTCTCACTAGTATTTAGAGAACGGAGAAAAGCAATTTCTTTGTCCTCTACATACTGTAGATACTTAATTGTAAGTGTTTTGCATGCATCAAGTGTGACATTTTTATGTAGTATCTCACATTTGAGGATTGTGACTAATCATTGCTTCTATCAAGCCCTGATATTTTCTACTTAGCATGTAAAAATGGAGACAGAAAGGTGGACTCTTGTGTAAGAAAACTGGTCTAAAATTTATACTGGGGTTGATTTCCACCCCTGTGTCAGGCTGTCATGGGATCTTCTACAAGCCTTTTAGTTTCTTGTGCCTCAGTTTACAGTGTTTAAAACACAGCTACACAGCTAAAACATCTACTTATTGTCAAATTTGTATGCTGTACTGATATTTATATGTAGGTCAGGGTTTTGTTCTGAGACTCTGGGTTTGGCCTCTTCAGCCTTGGTCCCAGAGTGTAATGCAAACCACAGACTGATGTCTACAAGGAGATTTTTGTCTTTGAAGCACCTAGACAGTACTCACAGCAGGGAAGCAGCTGAAGAAGCTGGCAGAGTAACAGATTAGTATTTGTCTACGTGCTTTTGTCTGTGGTTAAATAATAAATTAATATTTTTTGGTACCAACAATGTCTTAGACAAATAGCATTCTAATGTGCAGAAGACCTTGCCACTGTTAGGTTTTGCTTGTTTGTGAATGACTGATCCATTACACCATTAAAAAATACAGTTAACTCCGTTAAGTGAAATGGCACAATAAATTTTGAACTCTTATAGAATGACTGTTTCACTCATCATTGATTGCTATTTACTTATTTATGTTCATCCGTTACTCTTTGTGTTGTCCTTCCTTTATGGCTATGTCAATGTGATCAAATCATACATCTGGCTGTCTCTTGCATCCCTACTTACAAAATCTGCACTACATTTTTCATTGTGTCTTATATTTTAATATCTGCTGCTCACACAGGTGCTGCTTCTTCCCTGTAGAAAAAAACCCATGTTCCATCAAAGTATTCAGCTATGGCTTCCTTACTTGTGACTGTCATCTTCTGAAGAAGGGGCTCTAATGTGGTTTTTGTTTTATTGTGGAGTGTCTGGGACCTATTAGCCTGTAAGTGTCAAAGAGTAATAAGTTAGTGGTGGTGACTCACATTTGTGCTATCTACACCCAGAAGTGAATTTAAACTACTTTCATCTCCTTTTCATATGATCTGCAACAAAATTCAGATAAAAGCCATCTTCTACACTGACTCCAACTCTTTAGTCTTTGAACCTGTGGCTTGGTGACGATCCACTATTGCATTAATTCTTGCACCATTTAGTCTCCTTATCTAATGGCACAGGCTTATTCTTTGTAACTAACAACAATGAAGGGTGCCTTTAAGAAATCTCCAGTGAGCATTGAGGCATTACAGATTAGGTCAGTAGAACTGCTGCTAGGTTGAGCATGATGGATGAGTGGGAGAATGAGTTTCTGCCGCACAGTATTGTGAAATCTTTTCATTGTCACCAACGGGCCTATGAGAGGCTGATGAATGAGGGAGCAAGTGTCAGAAACGCCCTTCCTTGCCCTGGTACACTTTTAATATCTCCCAGAGCTACAGGATGAGTATTGATAAAAGTAAAGTTTAAAAATAACCATGGAGTGATAGGTAGCAATGATTTAAGGAGAAAGTGGCGATGGGGTTAGAGAGGGTTCATTTTGTAAAAGCACACAGAAGAGAGGAAGCTGAACTGCGTGGATCAGAGAAGGAGCAGTAGGCTTTTTATAAAAAGTTAATGTGATGAGGATGACGAGTTCCTTGATGGATGAGTTACTTCCATCTGGTTGCAGTATATGTAATAAATAGCTGTGCTCATGTTTGACCTCTCCCCACTTATCAGGCACATCTTTGTCTTTTGGGATATCCAGGAGGGAACTGTCCATTACAGTCAGGGGAAAGGGGCAACAGGGAGAGGAGAGTGATCAACATACAGAGCTTGGGAGGTTATAGGGTTGAACATACAGCAGGTGGAAGTGATGTCAAAATTTGATAAGGTGAGCAACAGAGAAATAGTTCCATTACTTCCTATGCAGTGTCATTTTATAATGGGAAGCATATTTTGAAATGGTTTCCTACATAAAAATATTGCCCAGTCTGATTTTTCATGTTCTAGATCTGTAGATTAAGATGTTTTGCCTTGATTTGNGTTGTTGTTGTTGTTGTTGTATCTTGTCCAGGGAAAACTTGACCAAAAAAAAAAAAATTGCATACATTAATGTAAACTCTTAAGGAGAGGGTAGTGTGAATTCTGGCTTATTGATAGAACATGTCTCTGCCTTTGGAAATTTTTATCAAAGCAGATATACAGGAACGAGCCAAAGATTTCTTTTGCTTGTCATGAAGAATTTCATTCTGGAAAGAAAGAGTTCATTAAACCTTCAAGAAATGTGCTCAGGAGCCAAAATGTGGTGTGTTAGACATTGCAGTGTTGTCAAAGCCTTCAAAAGTAATATGAATTTCTATTTTTCTATCGATTAAGCTAGAAATGGTATGTCAATAGAAACACTGAGTGAAGAACCTGCATGAATCATGTGAGTTTAAGGAAGTCAGGGTCTTGCAAATGTTAAAACTAATTTTCCTGCCTGTACATTGAAATGCCTTTTTTGTTGGCTTGTTGCTTTGGTTTTTTGTACCCCTCAGAGACCAAGATTTCTTCTTCCCCTCTAGTTCATACAGAGTGGATCCCATAGTTCTGGCAAAATTATATAAAAGGGCTTCAAATGACTTAGCATTTGTTTTAACATATGGCTTTGTACAAAACTTATGGCTGAAGATAGTTTTGAGCTCTTTTTTTTCCCCCCATACTGACAATCAAAGGATTACGTGTCACCTAATGCTAACGTGAATTTGGCATCACATGTTGTAGTGGTGCTCATGAAGCCACTGATGATGATGCTTGCTCTGAAGAGGTGTAAAGTGCAGGCATATCTGCTTGCTCAGTGGTGGGTCCATAATATCATTCAAAGCCTTTTGAAAGGCTGTGTTTATTCAAGGCAGGGGGGTTACATTTTGAATTTTGTTTCAGTTTAATGTTTAAAGAGCTAGTAGAAAAAATGATTCCAAAAATTAATTTTCAAGTTATGTGATAGAAGTTGTTACCATTAAAAATGTACCCTCTTGCATGAGTGTGTATATCGTGGGCATTAAAGGGCTTAGTGATGCTTATGAGCTGTAGTCTTGGAGTCCCAGTTCTATTTCATGACAGTAGGCTGGGTTTCAGTGGTTGAGGAACAGAAGTTAAAATCAGTTTTCTCCCGAATTACCTGCATTCAGTGTTTACGTGGCAGATTTCTTCTCTGAAAATAGTTTCCTTTGCCTTTAAATTTGGTATAAGAATGAAGCCATTTGGTTGAATAGCAATATTTTTCCCCTAATCTCTTACAATTGCCATACTGTCTTCTGTCTTAATATTCAATCAGTCTATTGTGTTTGTTTGCACTTTGTGCGATGGCTTTCCTGCCTAGCAACTGTTCTGCAAAGGAATAGTGGTAATTACTTCAGTAGTTTTAGTTAAGTAGCAATACTAACCTTGCATACCACAGTAGTAAAAAATTATAGTATTAATCAGCTGAGGGTATCTAAGAACAACATCCTGCTGTGGAGGTGATGTGGTGAGAGCATGTGTTGATATTTTCTCGCTGTAGTCACCTCAGAGAGGTTAGTGTTCAGTATCCTCTTGGTATTCTGTAAGTCAGAGC
>VWYP01034165.1:0-62500 GCA_013400435.1 Pycnonotus jocosus | reverse complement strand
TTGCCAGTACATCTAACAGCAAAAGACATCTACAAATACAAAAGAAAATAGACATTCTTTTAAATAGTGTGTTACCATACAAAGTGTATACTGGAGAGAATTTGCTCAAAGGCTTTTCCAAGGAGCAAGCTCAATATAGAATTGTTCATCTGAATAATGTGATGTTAAAAGTCAATTAAGTTTTATTCCCAGTAAGGAGCAAAGATGCTAAAGATGTACCATGTGATAGATAAAACTTTGTTAAATATTTCTAAAACCAGGAATGAGGGGAAATTTGTAGAGGGTTTCTTTCAACAACTGGTACCACTGAACCACATTTTTTAAAGGTGTTTTGGTTGGCTTTGCATCAAATAGGCCATGTTAGTCTGTTTCTTGATGAACCAGCCATTAGCATCCTTGCAATTAACACAGTCTGAAACTAGAGAATAGATGCTTGGTTCAAGTGAGATCAATCTCTTTGAAGTCTACAGAAATTAGACATTCATTTCTAGAGTCTTGTCTGAGAGTACCTTGCAATAAGCATCGTGGCAATTAATTAGTTGTGTTTGAGAATGAAGATGTGGATGAACTCCTGACTAGTGTTGAACATAACCCAGCAAAAGTAACAGTTATATTTAATGTGATATTTTGACTTGTATAAGATCTGCACTGGATTTGGAAATCCAGTCATCACCTAGAAATTGTTATGCCAGTTTTTTGGGAGTGCAATTATTCTTCCAAATGAATCTCCCTTGCCTACATTCAAGTGATAATGTCACTTAAGGTGGCTCCAATGGATGCATGACAATCAATGGATTTGATTCTGTCCCCAAACACCACAGAAAGTCCCACAGAATAGGATATTTGGGATCTGTCTTACCAACTGAAGCACACACTCCAGAATGTCAATATTAACTACGTAACAAATGTGTTTCTTCCAAGATGTTAAACAGTGAATGGAGGAAGCTGAGATAAGCTTTGTTATCCCTCCCAGCCAGAAGGAAATGCTTTGACAAAAGGCAGGAGCAGATGACTGAATTGTAGCTGAGGTGGCTGTCAAGCTCCCAAAGCCAATCGCATGTTTTTGTGTGCTGGAATTGCTACGTTAATTATTTTATCCTTAACTTTTGTCAAGGTGCTTTCAGTTTGGAAGGTGTCAATTTTTGCAACGTCTAAAATAAACTTTGTTCATTGTGGATTGGAAACATTTTGGACAGTGAAGACTGAAAACCACTCATCTTTCTGAAGATTTTATAGTCCTCCATGTCTTGCCACCTAAAAACTTCAAACCTTCTTCTTCTTTTTCTCTCTCTCATGAAACCAACCACCAAAAAATTCTGATAGGAAATCTCGATTCAGATTTGAGTTATTTCTTCCCTTAGAACTAATTTTTATTCATTTTTTCATTTTTGTTCAAAGGTTTCATTTTTACTCAAATATGTTGTTTGTCTACATCAGGGAGTAGAAAACAGTTACCTTTATACTGGAAGGAGTTCTTAATTGTAAGCGTGCTCTGGTGATGTTCTGCTGCAATATTGCAACCATTTTTAAGAATTTAGAATGATGGCCTAGTTGTGAAAACTTGGCAGTGACACATGGATGCTGGAAAAGCTTTGTCCGAGCCGTTGAAAGATGGACAAAGCCATTTACTTTCTCTCCTTCTTTTTGTACTTTTTCCTCTTTAGTGAGGTAGGAGTTTTCTTCCTGTGTGTGCCATTGGCAGCTATGTGTGAAGGTAAGGGTGGGAGTGGGACAGGGTGAGGTTTCATTGTAGGGCTGTTTTGGGCCACTTCAGTCCTCTGATCTCCATCAGCATCTGTGTCAGGGTGATTCGAACAGCATTGGTTAGGTGATAACATTGCAGTCTTAGCTTTCTTTAGTGCTTGTAAACTGGTGGCTGATGGGCTTTGTTGGGCTGTTTAAGTGGAAGTTTCCCACAATCTGATACTGAAATGGAGGTTTTGAGTGAAGCTTTTATCACTCTTTCACCAGTCTCATCAAGAACTTCCCTTTCATTGCTGGAAATGGAATTTCATGCTGTGTATTTCTAATACAAGCATTCCATCAATCAGCAATCTAGTAGAAGTTTGTGGTTCTAACTAAAGAGCATTTCACATGCTGTGAAGTGGTTTCATAGTCTGGCATCCACGTCTATTCCAGACCCTATGGAAACTGCTTGAAATGGAACTTGCCTTCGATTTGCTATGCTCAATTTTTATAACTTGATATCAGACACGTTTTCACAGCTGGTTCTCAATGCCTTTCCTGCAATTAGAGAGATTATGTGCAGGATGTGTTTGACAAGCAGGCAGTGTCCAAAGTCCATGTTCCTTGTGTGGCACTAAAATCCCAGAGTAAACAAATCAGCAATGAGTGCAACTGCCAACCCCAGGAAAAAGGAATACATGCTTGTTGTGCAGCACATTTGTGTTATCAGCAAATCTCAGTTTCCTTGGCAAGGAAATCCGTGCCCATTTAAAAATGGGGGAAATGAAGTACTAAGAAGTGAATTGTCTTAACAAAACAGATTACAATTGCAGTCCAGTCTCCTGTGTTTGGGGTAGCATTAAACATTATCTCCCTTTTGAACAGAATCAAAAACCTACAAAACCCAAATCCAAACCAATTACATATGGTAGTCATTTCTTCACAAGTAGAAGAAAATGCTGTAACCTTGAGACATTTTTGTGAACCTCCTGATTATTATTTGGACATTGGAACTAGGGAAAAAGTGGAGCACTTCACTCTTTGCTATTGGGACAGCACCCCAGTGTGCAGGTAGTGAGCATTGCCATTGTGTTGATACCATCTTATACTGAAGTTCTGATTAGAGAAACATCCCTTCTAGTAGTTTGAGACCAAGCAGTGAGTACCAATTCCTAGGTCAAGTCTGGAAAAAGCAACTGAGCAAATTCTGATTCTTTGCCAAATTCAAAATTTGATGATCATTTCCTACGTGAAGTGAGAAGTGGAGACTGAGCAGTGACAGCTGCAATTCAGCAGTGGCCCAAGAAATCAGAGCTTAGCTAAAACATCAGAGCAAATTTAATCTGCCTTGCTCATAGACCAAGAGCAATGTTAAAAAGGTAATTTTTCAATTATCTTTGAATTGATTTATTGGTTAAAATTTTGAAAATTTAGTGGAGTAAAAGAGTTTTATGGCACACATGCTCATTGTATATTGCACTTTTCTGTAAAGATCCTTGGTGTTTGTTTTGATGTTTTAAGTGGCATTTTAAGAAATTACAATTATGCAGAAAGGCAAATTTTGAAAGATAATGGCTGTTTATTATTTCAGTGGGGAAAATAGTAATGTGTATAAGAGTTATTCAGGACTTAATCATTACTTTGCTGTTATAGGACAAGAGTACGTGTCAGTTAAATTTTAATTTTTTTTAGATTTGATATACTAGCTCCTGTACAGGGTTCCTAATTCATTGAGCTGATCAGCATTTGTAATGTGAGTTGTAATATTTTTCAGGATCATGTCTCAGATTTATCAGTGCCGCCTCAGTTATTATAGTTAGAAGATGAAAGGAAAACCAGAAAAACTTTATAAGAAATATTGTGGAGTTTGCTGAGACTAGAAGACAAAGTTTAGGGCAACTTTTTCTTTTAGTTAACCCCTACCTCACATGCTGACAGAGACATCAGTGCTGCCAGCATTTTTTTCCTTCAAAAATTTTCTCTCTCCTTCTTTCAGAAGAGTAATTTTTGAGGCAACCATGACAGCTCTGTCATTTTACTCACACCTCTAAATTTCTCTTTCTGTTGTCAGTCACCAGTCACTGTATCTTGATGATCATGATTGATGGAAAAATATATGAGAATTGTAAAAAGGGCATTGAATATTGTGTCTAAAACAATCATTTCATGCTCTTACTTTTTAAGTACAATAAGAAGTTACAACGACACCTGTTTACCTGTAGGTCTCACACTTATTTTTTGCATTTTATAGCATGGTGTAGCTATATCTATGGAGATAATTTGTAAACATCTATAAATATTTTCTTAAGCATACTTAAAAGTTGTTTGCACATTTAGTTTTGGTTCAGTACTTATGATATTTTGCCAATGTTTTACTGTTTTTCAAATTTCCTTTTAAATTACTAACTTCCCATCAGACTCCAGGGCTTAAATGACAAGTAAGGAGCTGGGACAAATAGCAAAAGGAATCTGAGTCATATTTTCCTTGAAAGAGCTTTATGTATTTTTGAAAAGTAAAACATGTCAGTTATATGGTAAGTAAATAAAATACGCATTTGGGGAAAGAGAAATGGGTATTGGGCTTTCATGTCTTCAAAATTTCTACACAGAAAGCAGAGAAAACATCAAACAAAATATTTCTTCCTGTCTGTCCAAGCATGAAATGTATTATAAATTATTTTAGGAAAAAAAGAAACCAAGCTCCATGAGTTTGAGTGTTGTTCAATGACCATTGGATTTGTCCATTTATATGAAGTAATTGACTACTGAACTTTGAAAATCAACATATTCCAATGGATGCTGTGTGTTCCTGTAAAACACCATCATTTGGGGTTGAATAAACCACTTGCACTCCATTGCTACTATGGATAGAGCCCTGTTTGCTTACAGGCATGGATATACAGTACCTGTCTTCTACACTTGGGTTTCTTTACAGCCATGAGTCAAAAATGCCATCTTTGCTGTATGTGATGATTAGTTGTGTGAGAGTTCAGCTTACTTTTTAAGTGATTGTTAGTGGCAGAACTGTGTAGGCAAATTGTTCAATAGGAATATAGTCTTATCATCAAAAAAAAAGGTCCTTCTCAGCATAAAACTTATTTTGAGGAAGGAACTGATCAAAGCTGTGCCCACAAAAGAACTCTTACTGATATAGGCTGCATGTCCAGAAGGCAGCTGACCCTTGGGGTGATATTCTGCCAGCTAGACTGGCAAAACTTTCTACATCTGGGTTGTGTATCAGGTGACCCATCAAGTTACCCACCAGTATGCAATAATTTTTACACATGGATCCTGTGGAGACTGGTACTGTCAAGGGGGGCACCTTCTAGATGCCAGTTGTGGTCTAGGATTTTCAGAGGGCTCAGAGATATTTACCTACTCCTTTAGGGATGAGAAGTGGAGATACTGGAGGAAAGCCAGCAGATTCCAGTAAACTGTTTTGAAGAATGCTGCTAAGTGAAGGAGTAGAGATTAATCTTTTCAATTTGGAATAGATGGTAAAAGCATCTCTTAGCACAAATTTAAAACGTGGTCTAACTGTTACCATGAAAACTTTGTCTGTGCCACTTGGTTGACATGAACGTTGTGCACAGCTCCAGCCACAGATCCCTCGCTGTTACTGCAAAGGGAATGGGTTGTAGCAGGTACTTTCTTTGTGCCTTTGAGCTTTCTCTGGTTTCAGTTCCTATTCTGGCTGCAAATGGCACGAGTTTGTGGAACTCATGTTGTGAGGCTGGATTATAAATTTTTCTGCAAGACAATATGAAAGGGTGTTCTACTCTTAATAGCACATGTGCATCCCAGCTGGGTTGGGCTGGGCTACAACACTGGGGAGGGAATTGTGAGTATTGCAGGCTAAAAAATGAGGGGGTGCAGTAAAATCTTACTGGTTTTAGGTTCTTAACTTGTTTGCTTGGGACTGTTTGTAGAAATGCAGGAAAAACAATAAAAAAACCTTCTTCAAAGAACCTTGCTGTTTTTATAAATAGCTCTCCTATATTTTTTGAACCCACAAGGTGGCATTTTATTTCAAAATAAAGTAGTTAAATTTAAGTAATGCTAACATTACTAATGACAAAAATACATGGAAAAAACCCCCAAACCCTACCAAAAAACCCCAGAACAAAATAGTATTGAGTGACTACAAAAGGTGAATCTAAGACAAATCACTTGAAGTTCTTAGGCACAAAAATTCTGACCAAGTTGTTTAATGACATTAACAGAAGTGTTGGGGGGAAGGAGCTTTGGTTTAGATCACTATATGATTTTATACAAAAAAATGCAGAAATCTGTTTTGATGATCATTTTTTGAACACGGAATCATGGGAAATATTTTGTTTTCCCTGAGAGCCAAGGCAATGTATTTATTTCAAGTTTTATTAAATGAGTTATAAATTTTCCTAGCAATTTACTCATAGCTCAAGAGGTTTAATTTGCATGTGTTGCCTTTTACAATATGCTTTTCGTAATGTTGCAGATGCTTCTTCCCTAGCTTCAGTAAACAACAGGCAGTTGGCCAGGTTTTTGACTGAACGTTTGCCAACTCTGAGAAATATTAGTTAACTCTCTAGTGGCCACTGACTGATTTTTAGCTGACTTTATCCAAAAGAATCTGTGAAGATTAAAAATTATAGAGAGCAAGAAAATAAGATAAAGAACAAGTAATTTGCTGGACTAAACACAGGAAAAGAGATGTATTCCTGCATTTTAATGATTTTGTTTTTTTCTTTTTTTCAACCTTGTATTTAAAAATTGGTTGTTTTCAGAAATTTATTTGAAAATTGGATGAAGATGATATTAATAATAAACACTTCTCGCTTCAGATGAGTGAGGATTCTTTATGCTTGTAGATGTTCAAATACAATTAGGTTTACCCCTAGTGTTTGCTTTCACTTAGAAAAGCCTATAAGGACAGTTTTCTTCTTCAACATAGTAATCCAGACTGTAGCAGGGGTATTTTGCAGGTGGGATGGCAAATTGTTTCATGAGCAATGGAGGTAAAGAAGTCTGGTTTCTGGCAGATTTAGGTTGTATTGTAGATGATGTGGTAGAGCTCAGCTGCCATCTCTGTGCCATCTATGGTACTTTCAGCTTTCTTCCAAGTTTCTTTTGTATTTTAGTGCTGTCTCTTGAGCAAGTCCTGTCATATTCTCTCTGCGTGCTTGTTCAGCTACAGCCAGTGTGATGGGTAGTGACCAAATCTGCATTTCTTCCTTTTAGTGAGAGATCCAGTTGTGTTTCACTTTCTCTCATTCAGCCTCTCATCCTCAGGGTGTTTCTAGGAATGTAAGGTGATTTCAAACTTGCTTAAAATTTGCTAATTTGTCCCAAAGCTATGGCTCAAAAGACATGCAAGAATGGCTTGTCAGCCTGCTTGCATAAGGAAATAAGGAAATG
This sequence comes from Pycnonotus jocosus, assembly GCA_013400435.1. Classification (NCBI taxonomy): domain Eukaryota; kingdom Metazoa; phylum Chordata; class Aves; order Passeriformes; family Pycnonotidae; genus Pycnonotus; species Pycnonotus jocosus. The sequence goes on along the minus strand of VWYP01034165.1, from coordinate 55,417 downwards.
AGGCCAACCATGAATAAGAAAGAAAATGCCAAACATCTTCTTGAATGATGTGCACTTGGAAATAATTACAGGCAGTCCCATGATTAAATGCTGTCAGTGTAAGTGGGGCAACAGGACAGACTGAAAGAATGAGTTGAGTGTGAATTACCTGACTTGACACTCAGTGCTCTTGGAAAACCTGTCTCTCTGGGTCTGTGAACACACTTGGGATAACTGTTTTGAACAGATGATCATAAATGGGGCATGGTGGCGCAGCCATTTGAAATGGGATGATTTTAAAGGTGGAAAATTCTGAATCCTTTTGATATATAGCCAGGTTACTCGAGGCTCTCTCTGGGTATCTAAGCTTGCGTTTTTATTGGTGTTACTTTTTGCTCCACAAATGCTTTGATGATGTGTGGCTGGCTTTGGGCTGGAATTAAATACAGTGAAGATAACACAACATCAACCATACCTGATGTACTGCTTTCTACCTCAGATTCATTTAATCGTGTTACCCCTCCCAGAGAGTTCCTTGTTGGTGCAGAAGCAGTGCACTCAATACCACAAGGATGTAATGGACTAGAAGAACTGAAATACTCTGAAGAACAGATGATTGTTTGTACACACCCTTCTAAACTTCTTTTCAAGCTCTCGGGCAAAACATTGTCTATCTGAGGGAAAAAAAAGCTGTGATTTTACAAGCTTAGTGTTTGAAAAGTTACCTTAAATTTTCTCAAGCAAATTTAAAATGAGGCTCAAGTGGTTCTACTGTTAGGATGCAGAGAAGATGAGTATGAGGTGATTTGTTCTGTCTCTCTAACTGGAAACATGGTGTGTGCCTAGTGTGATGTCATAAACTGATGTCCCAGTGTGTCTGGCAGGAATTATGTGCCCTTTTACTTTGCTAACAAATAGCACCTCTGACCCATTGAATTTCACTTAAAGTGGATGAATCTGTTTTCCCCACCATTTCTCATCTTTTCCTTCCCTCTGTCTTTTCCCTTAAATGATACTGGGGAGGGAGGAGCGTTGCTTAGCAACCAATCGGAAATGGTCAATACAGGCGTAAATATTAAACCTTTCCAACCATGGGGAGAAAAGGGAAGAGTGTTTCTCTCATTCCTTGGGGAAATCGTGGCAAAATGGTGACTCTAATCCTTTTTGATATCAGGACAAAAGTGGTACCTCAGTTTCTCTGAAACTCATATAGATGGAGAAGGAGACTTTCTTTACCAGTAAATCAGAGGATGCTTGTACAGAGCCCATGGACCTCCTGTGTGGTGTCTTGCTAGGGAGTGTTTGTGTGTGTTTGGTTTGGGTTCTGTTGGGGGTTTGTTTGAAAATTGTGTTAGAGCCTAAAACTCTTTGGAGTTTGGCTTTGACTCAGTCATATATTATCGCTAAACTACAATGAGTTATAAACTACAATGAGTTATAGATGATTTTTCTTTTTGTTCTAAATGTTTTTCATGTGCTTTATAATTTTTAGATGGAAGGCAGTAGAAATACAGCGCATTGCTATTGCAGCCATCCTACTGCAGAAATTATGTAAGAACAATAAAATCCACTATTGCTTAATGCTTCTGCTGGAGGGAGAAAACATGTGCCATCACACATTGTTTGGAAAAAAATGTGTTTATTAATTTGAATGAGTGTCTGATTTCAGCAAGACATTTACATAATAATAATGAAATCCAGTCTTAAGAGAAGTAGAGAGACTTGAAACTATAGGTAGCTGCTGTGATCTCCTTAAAGTAAGCAACTGAAAGTGCACTCCTGCAGTTTGCATTTGTTTAGTCAGTGACTGGAAGACTCAGTAAAGTCTGTGCTTGTTTTTATTTTGACACCAAACATTTTGTACCCCGTAAGCTTAGGAAGGTGTGTGAGCTTATTAAAATACCTTGCCAAAGATCATTTATTAATCATTTAAGTACAGCAGTAGAAGCCTGACCTCTGGCTCTGTGTCCCAGTTGCCCAGCCAGTGCTTCTCCATTCAGGCAGCTTCACAGCATCTGGGGCTGTGTGCCCCACGGATGACTGTGGGTTATTGATCTCAAGCATCACTGATTGCCCAGGAGTGTAAGCTGGAGAGTAACTGGAAAATACATGCTGGTTTGGTAGCTCCAAATTTTACTGGAAGTTGTTCCTGGAATGCTGTGTTTATTGAAATGATATGTGCTATCATATACCAATCATTTCATAACTAGGAAATGAGAATATTTTGGGTTTTTCAATAGTATTTCCTTGAAAAGCAGCCTGTGTGAATTTTGATTGATATGACACTTTAGAACTATAACTAAAACTGTATTTGTTACAAATGAATGACCACTGAATCAATTTCTTTAGTATATATTTCTTTAGACTTGCATCATTAATATTCAAAGGGGAATGTCTTTTACATTGTGCTGCAGTTTATACTAATGTGGGTTCATTTGCTTTCATGTTATTAAATCACTCTTTTCTATTGAAAAGATAAAATGAGGGTGCATTGTTCATGTGCTCTGTAGAACTGTAGCAATGTGCAGTTTGGTACCTACTGCATTTCCAAAGCAATAAATACATGAATAAAAAATCAAAGGTAACAGACTGGATTTTGCTTTGATTTCCACAGACACAGCATGCCATTGTTATAAAAGAAATCTAATAGGTAGATAAAAATTTGCTTGTATTTTCCAACTGTTTAATGCAACAGCTAGTGTAGTCTGTATTATTTTTATGATGATCAGAAGGTGCAAAACCAGTTCTTTACTTAAAATTAATGTATCTAGTAGAAGTACATAGAATCTTACTGCATAAAACACTTCTAAAACTATTTTCTGTGTATAAAACTTCAAGTATTTGGCTCAGGCTGTATGTTTCACTGAACAACTATTTATAACCATCAACACTTTTAAAAATAACAGATAAATGCCATTTAGAATCCTCCTCTGCTTCTATCTCACAGACATACCAATGTTTAATTGGATATACCTGACTGTTCTCTTTGAAGCAATTGAGAATTGCTCTAATAATTAGAAGTTTGGAACACACATGGCTTTATGATGGCTTTGTTGACTTAAATTCTCTAATGGCTTTGCTTAAGAAAAGATCATGGGCATCCTGAATTCTACCTAAGAGCCCGTTTACAGCATTTGTGTTTGTCTGTGTCTGTTTGTTCAGAGGAAACTTGCCAGAAAGAAATTCAGCCCTCAGTGCTGCCTCCTTAGATAACTATCAGGGTCTTTTCAGCTGAAAAGTTCATATTTTTCTCTAGAATTAAGTTTAGTATTTTCCTATAAACCTTAAATTTGAAAATGGTTTATAAACAGGTGTATAGTGTCTGTACTGAAACCATAGTTTATTTTAAAAATGAAAAGCTTTCTTTCTTCTTTATTTTATCCAATAAATATATGAGCTGCAATGTAATTCTCTCTTCTTTGGTGTCATTTGCAAAATATCTATAATGAATCCTAAAGTGGAGAAAAAGAAACTCCTCGCCACAAAAAAGACTTTCAATAATGATGACTTTTAAAACTAGGCATGCACCTGTCTTCTTAGTAAGCATTTTCCAAAAATGCTATTTTCAAATACATCATTACAGAGTTGGCTGATATGTTTTGCTCGTAATGTTTTAATCTTGGAAAACTTAAATGTATATATTTATCGTAATAAATTTCAGCAAACTTTTGAACCTGATAGCAGTGCAGTATTTTTCATGTGTCTATACAAGTAAATTAGTTGTATAAATTTTTCTTAACTCCCCATTCTCAATTTTTATCAATATTTTAGTCTGTAAATAGTTTGCCTATATGGTAACATTCATCAACAACGATGCTGGACGTTGTGCCAGCTTTATCAATGCCTTGATTTATTTTGGTTTATGATATGTTTTCTGTTTCTACTTTAAATCTTGTATCTTTGCTCTCACTTGTGCAATACAATCTCTTTAGTGCTTTGAATAAGAAGAGACTCCATATGTACTAAAGGGCCAACAGTGAAAGAAAAAAGCTTAAATATGGTAGAGAGAGAGGTTGTGTCTTGATTTAATGTGTTTCCTACATTGATTAGTGTCTAACTGCTGTCAGGAGCTCAGTCCCCTGCAAGCACACGCTGTGTCAGGCAATGAGAGCGTGCATGCTTACCATTCCTACTATTATTTTTTAAAGGCTCTCAGTGGTTGATTAGATGATTTTCATGCTTGATGTAAAGCTGCACACATCACATGTGTTATTCTGAAGCCATTATATCCAGTTCCACAGGCAAACATTTAAATATTCTGGTAACTTCTGGATCTAAAGCAACAGGTGTGGAGCAGCTAGAGCTGTGCTGAATGCCTTGGCAGTGCAGGCTTCACTGATGGGGTGAAGGAAAAGAGAAAGAGATGCAGGTCCTGTGAGTTCATACTTGTCTTTATTCAAATTTCTGACTTCATTTTATATACACTGTACAAAGTGACCAATTATTGGTCAGAGGCATGTCACCCCATTACTCTGGTTGGTGACTTCCCCATCACTCAAATGCTTCTCTCACAGCAAAAGAATGCAAACATTTTCTCTTGTTTACATGAAAAAGTGTGAGAACTCTCTCTGAGTTCTAAAATCATCAGAAGGCTTTAGTTTTAATATCAGAATGCAAGTGTAAGACATGCAAAAGCAGGGTAACACCCTTGCACTGAGGTGGTGAGAACCTGCTGGTCCTGCTGCTTTAACAAGTCCTGTCATTTGTCACTGTCTTGACGTGCACATTTCTGCTTGAGGGACACAGAGAGAAAGCAGGCATTAGCATCTTGCCTGCAGAAAGAGCATTGTTGCTTTTTGCATGTTGGGAAGCATAAATCCAGGTTTTGCCACTGAACCAAACTCTTTCTGTTAATTCGGCGGGCATCGCTTAAATGAGAGATCTGAGAGTTGGGCTTGGTGTGCTTTTGAGAAGCATCTTTTATTGACCACTGTTCTCACTGTAATAGGTATTTGTAAAGAAAAATAGTAATGTTGCTGAAACATCAGGAGATGGTCTTTGTGAGTGAGGAGATCCCAGCTAAAATAACTTCAAAGGAAGAAGATACCTGGGCTTGCTTTTTCTCTGGTAGGGCTGCAAATGAGATGCTGAATTTAAAGTTAGGTTTTAAAATATATATTTTGAAGTGAGAAGAACAGGACACTGAGGGCTTCTTTGACACCTACTGTCAGAAGGACAACAAAATACGTTTGGTGAGGTTACAGAGACAGTCTTCAGAGATGTTAAATTCCACAAATACTTCATTTCCAAAGAGATTTAGAAAGGTATGGCCTAATGCACAGCCAGCTAACAACATGTGACATTAGATTTCTACAGATTGCACTGCTTGGGAAATTATAATGAGCCTAGTTCTGAACATCTATTCCAATTGTAAAGATAAAAACTAAGTTAAAACATCAGTTTGGTTTTTTACCGAGTTTTAAGCTGTGTTACATATCTTAGACCTTTTCAGCTGTAAAGGGAAGGCCAACCCTGCCCCACCTCATTTCGTGCCTCTTGTCCAGAAACTGGGGTTTTTAAGGCTCCTCATATAGGTGCTTTTGGAAAATTTCTATATTGTTTTGGCATTTTCTCAATTTATAGAGAAGACATAGTGATAGACTGAAAGAGGCTGAGGACAGAAAAAAAACAAAATATATATATATATCAGTCATGAAACAAAGAAATGAAAGAATGCATAAAATACTATAGGATTTTTTCCAGGAAAGAGAAGAAAAAATGAAAGTCTGGGATGACTAGAAATGTGAGATGAAACCACCGTCTTGTCTGAACCTCATATTGATCAGGTAACTAAACATGGAGGAAAAAAAATCTCTAAGAACACTCTTCTACTGTATGCATAATTTCATGGTATAAGCAAGCATATATAAATTTACAGGTGCTAAGGCACCTTACTTCTTCCCTGCTTTCCACCAGTCTTATCAGTAATATTATTGTGCTGCTCTGCTTCTGACTTAGAGGGCATGCAGTGGTGAGTGACCAATGTTTAAACATTCATTCAATATAGGAAATGTAGGATACTTTCATTAATTGGATGAAGGTTATATGTGTTTCATTTAAGAGCTGCAGTGATCACTAATGGAATGACCTCAAAGTCATTATCTGTTAAGAAGCAGGAGAAAAGATGGTTCTTCATGTTCAGTCGTATTTGTCATTACTTGTGAATATAATTTCCAGATAAAATATAGTTTTAGCTCTCTAACCACTCTAAGCTAAGGTTGGATGGAATAAATTCTTTCAGCTATCATTTAATTTTGTCGCACTGACTCTAAATAGCACTTTTTTTGGCCAGCTTTATTTATGAGTTGTGTTTTTTAAATGAAGAACATTGAATACTGTTTCTTATTTTGTTTTTACCCTTTTGTGTCTTTAAATTTTCATAGCCTTTACAAAGACAGTGTAGACAGGAAAGCTACAAATATTTCAGATACCATAGCATTACTCAGAAGTCCACCAAGTGGTGTTACAAAGACACAGTGTGCTGTATGTACCAGGTGATTCAGAGCACAATTCCTTTGGAATTTGTGTTTTGTCATGAGGTCTCTAAGATTTTCAGTCTTATTTCCCCCTTTCCCTTGCTGACACGAAGTTGCTAGTTGACTAGTTGCTCTGATTCACATCATCATTTTGTTTGAGTACCACTCTTGAGATTGTCTCTCAGCAATCTCAGAACTGAATATGCACAGAAGAAAAAGTTAAAAATTTACTGATTTAGTAATAGAAGTTACTTATTTCCTTCTCTCTTAGAAAGTTTTCTTCAAACAAGGATCAGTAGCAACACTGTAGGACTCAGCTAACAATGTGCTGAGAGTGACAGCATTTGACTCTGGTTTCGGGAATTTCCTGAACAGCACTTGTACTGCCTGGTATCTGGATAAAGTCTTGAGGCCTAGCAAAGTTTTATCTTGCCAATTTTCCTGTTCTGATTGAATCAAGGGCATCTTTGGTTTAACTGGCCAGAGGCAGCCTGTTTGAGTGGGGAGGAAGCAGAGGGCACCGCGAAGGGAGCGAGCTGTTGGTCCAGGAGACAGAGAGGGAGCATGATGTGCTAGCAGAGAAGAGACTGCCTCTGTTTCTCTTCAGTACAGCTCTCTGAGTTTTCAGGATAGTAATGGTGCTTTCTGAGAGTGGAGGACTGAAATACAGCATATCCAAAAGCACTACTCTCTCTCTTTGGGTCAGTTTTTATCTATCGCATTTAATTTGTTAAGTAGAAGTAACAAATACAGGAGTTTAAAAGAGAAAAAACCCAAATCTCCTGGATGTCTACTCAGATTGGTGGTGCATTGTAGCTTATTTAGAAGATTTTGTAGATTGCATTGAACCAGCTGACCAAAGCTAAAGGTAATATGCTAGTAATGTAAGCATAGGCAAAATGTAACCAGCTAGTAAGTATTTAAAGAGGAAGAAAGAGAAATGTTCTTTTCTGAAGGAAGAAGAATTACATGAGTGATGAAGAAGATTTTCATGTATCAAATGGTAGCACCAAGACTGATTTATTTTTTAAAAATTCCACATTCATTGTTTGGATAGTTTTTTTCATTGAGATCATAGAATATCCAGGGCAGCCTCTCTTGGGTGAGCCTTCTTTTTCTTAGTATCATACTTGTTTTCATTCTCATTTAATACTTAAACTTCCCCTTTGTCACCCTAACAACTGGGCATTTATTACTGATAGTCACGGAAGAGGAGAGGTGGATGAAATATTTCAGGTGAGTCATCTGATCTAATTTGGAAAGGTTTCTGTGAGGAAAGAACAACTTTTGATTTATAAGGGAAGGTTGTCTGTTATAAAGATATACATGTTGGAATTTATTATCAAGAATCTGCTTTTAATTTTAGAGATTGTTTACGTAAACTACTATGTGTCAGAGCTCAGGACAAATTTCTACTTAGCATTTAATTTTAGATACTTGCCATAGTGGACAGTAAAAAATGGGTCCCCAGAATTCGTGGCATCATTATGAATCTTACCTTCTGGCAGCCCCTGCCTGCAGTTTGTCTTTGAAATCTCCTTGATGCTTGTTAACCCTGCTCTGACATGTAACAGCTCCCGTTTATTTATTGGACTTTGCTCATTTATGAAAAAGTACAGGAATTATTAATGGTTTAGCGTCTATTGATGTATTACTTGGGTGGAATTCAAATTCTAGTATTTATGGTAAACCCCTTTATAATGAAATGAGCATGGAAACAAGAAGGCTCATTCTTAAGGTTAAGTGTCTTTTGCTATACGAACAATTGCCTGTAAAATATTGTCCTACCAGCTTTTTATTTATGGCAATAAATTAGGAATAAGGACTTTATCTATGAAGGGAAAAGATTAAGAATATTTGTGTAGATGATAAAGAATAAATAACCTGATTCAATGAAGCATCTATTGAGTGCATTGCCATGGACTCTGGTTTTCTGTAGGAAGCTGATACATCTCTGCATCCTGCAGTGAGCTCCTGCCTCAGGATTGGGCTCCCGTGGGGTGCCAGAGCAGGTAGCAAGTGAAAGTGTTTCTGTGTCAAATCTGAATGCCCAAAAGCTGAAACTAATGCTAGGAAATGTGGCTCTTCTATGATTTGGTTGGGATCTTGAGGGCTTAATGCTGTTCTAGCTTCCCTGGTGTAGTGCAGGAGGAATTTATATTCTCTTGAGCAGTGTAAACCCCATGTCTTTCCTTTGGGGAAGGACATGGAGCCTTGGGCTTGGATTTGCATAGATAGCATGTTTTTCTTTTAAGATTATAACACAGAACATAATGACAGTGCTGGGTTCAAAACAAAGCTCCATACAGCTCAATACTTTGTCTCTGACAGTGGCAGAGAAGAGAAGAGAACAAAACCAGGGAAATCTGTACCAATACTGACTGTACGTTTTCAGTGATTTGCAGGGATGGGTGAGGGAGAGGCATTAGTGCCTAGACATCCTATTTATATGAGCACTGTACAAAAAAAATCCAGCAGTGAGCAGTTGTGGTGTATATAATAGATGTTAAACTGGGAAAGGACAGAGATAGCTGTGTGAAGCCAAGTGCATGAATGTTGTAGAGTTTATAAATCAAGAGATGATGGGAGCAATTCTGTGTAATGTAAATAGCACTACAGCTTTTGTTCATTTGGCTGAACTTTTCACGCTGTATGGAACATGCAAAAGAAGTGCTTTAAAGGTAACGGTATTTCTCTATTTTTATAACTTTCTTTTTAGTAGTGTTTTATTCCATGAAATGTTAATGTTGAAAATATTCATCATCAATGCTAAGTATGAAAAATAGTAATCAAATTCCATGGTTCTTCATATAAGCCTATCCATCACAAAGCATGCCCTATGGCTATATATCAATTTTAAGCATTAAAGTTACACAGTATTATCTTAGCATTAGGTTAACTGTCAAATAAAAATAAAAATTAATAAGCTGGAAAAAAGAAAGAAGAGGAGACATTCCTCATTTAAAATCCTCAACTGATCTGGCATAATTGAAATGTCTTTTAGCAGAAATGTTAGCTTTAACTCGGATAAGACTCAGCTCTCAATATCATTTTTATGGTAGTCCAATATCCAATAATTCTTGGGATTCAAAACTACCAGGTATAAATGCTGATAAGGTCCAGGCTTCCTCCTTGTTTCTCATTGAGAAGAAGCATATGTTTAGAATTAAAGAAGATCCAGGCAAGCTTTCAATATTGAGATGTCTGCCTGTTTGTTCAAAGAGATTAATGAGCTTTAGTCCATGTAGTCCCCAGTTTTCAAACTTTTGCTATTATTTCTCTTGCAGTCCATCTACAACATTGTGGAGTTTGGGCATCTGGATGCAGCATTTAAAAAAAACTGTGAAGAACTGAACACTGGCTTTACTTCACAGTTTAATAACTGATAGATTTTTGTCTGATTAAATACACATTTAGGTAGTTGTGGATTATAGCTTTCTTACTTTTTTCTACCCTGCTCCCTCCCTCCTGCCTTCCTGTTCTTTAGATACCACAGATAAGCTATTTAGTCTCTGAAAGTATCAGAGTAATAGAATTTTGTTGTTACATTCTCATTTGCTTTGATTTAGTCAAATCTGAATGAGAAATATCATCCTTAATGTCTTTTCCTAAAATTAAACACACCTAAGGAAAGAAATTGTGCAAATTCCACCTCATATTTTATTTGAAATACTAAAACCATATATATTTCCTTGCTATGACTTGTCTTAGCAAGAATCCAATGCAAGGAAATATTTTAATGAGTCAAACCTTTACATTTCCAAGCCTTATGCAGAGCCAGCCTCTTTTTATCGGTGTTGACTCTGTGTTGTTCTGAATTCCTTGTTTTTGTCACCAGAGTTATTCTGCATATAACTGCAGTCTATTTGTATGGCACTGAAGTCAATATGTAGCTTTTTTTTTATCTATTGTTTGTATTTATTTATTTTATACTTGCCAAATGGGCCTGGCCTATAATGAGATTATTGGTGATTAAATTGTAGGCTTCATGAAGTTTGCACTCTGTGAATTCAGATTCAGAGTACAAATTTCTAGTAAAGCAAATAAACACCCTCCACTTGGTTCACTTTGACACTAAAATATCCCTTTGATGGTGATGTTTTTCTGGAAGTCAGATTTAAGCTGTAAAGTAAAGTAGCTGTGCAGAGTAAGTTAAGTTTTGATCTAATTTCTGCAGTATTTATCTTACTTAAACAGTTTTTAATATTGCAAATACATTTCAATATATACCAGAGACAATCTTCACCTTGCTACAAAAGGAACATATTGGTGTTGTTAACATAGCATTTTCCTTTCACTGCTTCCACTATTTGTTCTCTGCTTTGCTTGAAGGTATGAGAGAAATTTGGGGTTCTGTCCAGGGAGCTGAGGAACAGAAATAAAATGGTTTCTTTTCATTCTAATTTGAAATTTAAAAATGAGCTACAATATTTTTCTTAACGTACTGTGAGCTTGAACAGTAAGCAAATATTTCTGTTCTGGTATCAGTTAGAGAATGAGCATGAAAAATACTTTGTCTGCTATTCATAGGGTGCAGGTGAGATAGGAATGACATTGTATCAATTGCACTGAGAGATGATCAGGTGAAGCATTACGCTGGTAGTTCTGAAAAAGCTATGAAATATGAATATCACTGCTAAATAAGTTCTTTAACCTTGCACTATAAATGCTTAAGATTTTTTTTCTTTTCAAGTGGGATGACAAAAGACCAAAAACATTTCCAATACAAATGTCTAATGCATTGCTGTCATAAATGTTCTCTCAATGTGTATATATAGAAAGAGAACAATGGGCTGCAAGGTACTGCATATTCTGATCAAATTCCCCTACCAGCTGAATAAGTGATCTGAAAAGCACCTTTTTCAGGCTTAGAATCTGTATAATCATGTTTTCGATTTTTGATCTCTGTCAAAATTGACTATTGCTTTGTTGTTTATAATTCCTGTGTGAATGTTTTATATTGGCAGAGGTCTTTAGTAAGAGGTTTCAAACTCCCCTTTCCCAAGTATTAATTGTGTAATAGGCATAATTTAACATGATCAAAATTTGGCAAAATCCCATAAAGCAAAAGAAATAAATTACTAATTTTCACTCTTCTGAAAGACTATAGGTAGGATAACTCATGATTCTGTAGCTCTGTACCAGTGCAGGTAAGTAAAAAGTTAATGACATCTGTTGCTGCTAATATTTTTTGGTTAGTAATGACCCTTTATCAGGTATTTTTAGGATAGGTATGTAAGCAATGACAGCCCATGGAATGCATTGTTGATTAAAATAATGCACATTAGTTTGAAAGAAATGTTACTGACATCTGTTAATGCATCTGACAGTTCACAAATAAGTGTCCAATTATGGACTTGTACCTGAATTTTGCCCTTTGTGAAAAATATGAATATGCAGGGGAAACAAAATAAAAAGAAAAGACTACTACAACTTTTCAGTGGACTGGCCTTACCTGTAAAGATATATTGAATTTGATCACATTACATAGTGTAATAAATGTACACAAAATTTGACTTTGAGCATAACGTATTCTAAAACTAATTCCAGAATTGATTCTTATGTAAAATACAGTATGGCTTTTGTCTTGATTTAAACAACTCAGCCAAACCCAACCAAAAAATCTCAGCAGTGAAGAGAGCTCCAGGCTCTGTTCTGGTAAGAACATGCTTCTTATTCCCTGTCTGGGGTTGGATAGCTTCAGTCTCCAGGTGTTCCCAGTTTTGTTACACTGTCTGTTGGATTGCAGACCCCATCACTGAAACTTCCTGCCTATGTTCATTTGTGAAACTGGCTGTTTTCAAGTCATGCCTTTCATTTATTGTACTGCTGTTGAAACTGGTTGATTTCCTTGGCTTCTGATATGACATGCTCCATACTGTTCTAAATTTGTTGGTTTTTTCTACACTCTTTTAGTTTATCAGCCTTATATAACTAGCCTTTGAGCATTACCTCTGTACAGGATCATTTCCCTGCTCCCCAATGTTCTTATACACCCAGTCACCCTGTTATCCTTTCAGTGTTGTTTTTTGTAACTATCTCATTGTCTATTGTGGTTCTGAGCTATTTTCAGAGGTTTGGAAGGTCTCCACACAGGGTTCAGTCATGTCCTGTGCATGAGTTTTCATTAAACAATATCATAAAATAAATTGTTTGCTTTTTGCTTTTCAAAAGTGGTGTTATGGAACAGGAAAGGCTTCACACAACAGTGCTGATAAGTGGTATGAGACCTGGAAAAACTCAGAAATGGAGCAAGAAGAGATTATGATAGCTTTATGTCAGAATGGGCACAAATAAGAAAATAGCATGCAAACTATTGATTTGTCTAGAAAAGACTGCAGAGCTCTGTCTTTATAACAGTTCATTTAAACAGAGACATTTGCAACTGATAGATGTCTTCATGAAGGGTGACTGCATTATGCAGTTTGGTAGGGAGTTATATGGATAAGGGTATATGCATGATAAGAAAATCTGGAGTTGATAAAAGGATGTTCAGAAATGGTGAAGTAACTTGTTTCAGTGTCAGAACCAAATTACATCACACAGGAAATCTTAGCTTCTCTCTAGTCTATGCTGAAACAGTTGCTTAATGTTGTTTAAGACAATGTGGGGAACTGTATGAGCTGAGAGGAATGATCCCAATGCTGTTTTAACCCATTAATATTAGACTAATCTAACCTAGTAATGGAATAGCAACATTTAATATTCTGGTGTATAAGACTGAGCTAATCTTAGGTACAGAAACTATTGGGTCTTGTGAAATGAGGGAGATGAATCATGAAGGCTCTGGAATCTTCTGAGCCATGTCAGTTCACAAAGGACGTGGGCTTTGCCAGTCTCAAAGTAGGTAACACAGCCTATTTTCTCTTAAGGAAATTTTCAAATAATGGTTTATAGGAACTCTTTGTTGGTAAAATTAGAAACATGTTTAAGCAGAAAGACAAAAAATAAATAGCTCGGTAATTCTAGACTCTATACATGAGAGTACCTCCAAGTATGACAGTGATAAAATGTATAGAACAAATGAACAACAGAATGATGTAATAGCAATTTTAGTAATGTCCCGAATCAATCCTACTTATCTATAGTATTCAGCGTGAATTCTACTTGCAGCAGTGTTGTACCTGTTAGGCAGTTTCATAAAGGCACTATGTTTTTTATATAACATTTTGTCCCTTTAGAAATTATCATGACGCATGTCAGGAGCTTTCACACTGAAAAAAATATGTCACATTAGCTTCCAAGTTTCTGATTGTCTAAATAACACGGTAACTCAACATACAGCTGTCTGGCATTTTGACAGTACAATAACCCATAATTCTTTCTGCCACTCAACACTTCAAGGTTAGCATTTTGTAGTTTGCTCTCAAGGAGTATTCATTTAAATTTTCAAGAGGCAAAGAGTTGAATGCTGTCTTATGCTGCTCTTTTGATTTATTTTTTATTTACTTTTCTACCGTATTAAAGGTTTTTAACCATATATACAGGCATTTTATTTTCAACCTGGAGCTTTCCAGGAGGTAGGATGTTCATCTACATCTCTGTTTTTCAGAAATTGGGAGCACTGAGTATTTACAGCAGTACTTACTATAGCAGGAGTTTGTTTTGCCTCATAGGGAAGCATCACCTCCCTTGGTATTTTGCAGGGGACCACAGATTGTTGAGATATTGAACAATTTTTTCACAGCAAACTCTGAAGTGAAACAGTGGCCTCTGGAAGAGCTGCTTTCAATTCCAAACTTACATCTTGAGATTTTTGAGTGAAATGGAAATTTTGAAATTCATAATGAGGCATTTATTTGAGCAGTTTTGTTTGTGAACTTAATGTAGTTTAATCTTGTTGGGACTGGTTGGTAAGTTAATTGATAATGTTAGGGAAATCATTCTTATAAATTCCTAGATACAGATGATTTTCTAATAACAGGAAGTTTCTGTTGAGAAAATGGGGGCTAGTAAGACATGCAAAGTGTACATTAGAAATTTTAATATTGTAAATTTTGGTGTAGGTGAAATTTTAAGTATTTGGTGGAAGTTAATCCTTATTTAAGTATTCTGGTCTGCATTCGAGCATATCAGTATGCATGTCCAGATACCATCTGCCATTTCTGACTGAAATTTTTGGTAAAGAAAACACAGAAAGGCAACAGAGACTGAAGACAGATCACTTTTGGAACACTCCACCTTGGGCAAGTTTTTAGAATCATTGTCCCATTAATACAGACCCATATGTACACATTCATTTTTTGGTGAAGACAGGTATAAGGCCAAGAATTGTGTTAGTTTTTCACAGATCCACATATTTAAACTTGACCTAAACATGTCAGAACCTCAGAAACAGCAGTGCTGCTGACAATAATTTTATGGCTATTTTAAAATCAGTGTTGCAAGCCACATCACACACATTTATGCTCACAATAATTACTGTATTGAAAAACATTTATGGTTTAGAAAATAAATAGGTTCTGGATCCTGCAAGGGAATGAGATAAAATACAAATAGAACATGATTTAGAATACAGGGAAAATATTTTTTGTCATTGAATAAAACCCCCAACCTTTCCATGCACTTGCCCACCCCCTCACCCCCTCCAACAGTCTCTGGCTATCAAGAATTAATTACAGCTTTTAAAGAATCAACCCCCCCATGTATTTCCAGTGTGTGTGCATGTGAGGAGTCTAAATATGTCCTAGAAATGCACAAGAATACATTAAGAGGATTTTTTTTTGTCCAGAGTGATTATTTTGTACGTTTCTGAGAGGAAAATAATTCAGTACTTTAGGTCTCAGGAAAATGGGATTTTTTTTAGCTCTTTGAAAGAGAATTTTTACCAGGTTTTGACCAAAGACATTTTCAGAATCATATCCTGAAAAAAAGGGGATGAAATTAAGAACAATTTAAAATTCTCTATTGAGAATAGAGAATCCAGCCTGGCAATATTACTGCAAGTTCCTCCGAAACACACACAAACTTTTACATGATCATCCCTTTTTTTCTCTTGTGCTATTTTCCCTTTCACTCTATGAGCTAAGCTGGAAAAGAGAGGGAAAAGATTGTATTGAGTAACTAAAAAATAAAAAATTAAATTAAAACGCTCTGACTAGTAGTCCTAGTAACAGAAACTGAATGCTATTCCAAAATGTGCCTAAATACCTAGCTAAACATGTGACAGTTGTAAGAGAAGGCATCTGGGGGTTTCTCACTGAATTCTTGCTCAAGTGCAGTGTATTAACTTCTCAAGGCATAAAAATACATCTGTGGCAAGTGCCTTCTTCAAGGTGTAAACCCCAGCAGACAGGATGAAACATATCTTAATAGAGCTTTATTGTGCTGCCTTTCCTTGTCCACCTTTGCTTTGTCTTTATCTCTTGCTGTCTCTTACTTGCTGAGTTCTTTTCCTGTCATTCTCATAAGTTTTGATTGCTCTTTCTGTTGTTACTCTTTCAGACAGGCTTTCTCTCCCTCTAAATCTCCTCTTTATCTTCTGGGGAGCATCCTTTCTGCTTCAGGGTTTTCTGTTCTTTGAGCAATGTTTGTACGTGATAGAGAAGGCGCTGGACCTGGAGATGGTGTGAGTGCCTGTGACATGCATGCACTTTTCATTGTGTGGCAGCTGATAATCTGGGGGTTTGGGGGCTTTTGTCAAGGGGGAGCAGAAATGTTGCTGTACAGCTAAAGAGGGTGCTTCTTATCAGGGCTGTGTTGATCACAGGGCTGCAGTAGGAAGCAGGGAGACCCTGACTTGAGAGAGCCCTGTTGAGATACTGCTGGGCAGTGGGTGAAGCTGCTGAGCTGCATGCAGCTTCTTAAACACAGCACTGAGAGAAAGGCCATAAGGTACAGGTGGGAGGCTGGCACAGGAGCATCGTGAGTCTTTTGAGAGGCCTCTTGCGTCTTGCTTTTTGGATTTCTTGCAAGATTTCTTTTTTTCCTGTGTGTGGAGTATGCCAATTGTTTGGCTTTTTTCAGTTTGTGATGTTTTACATAACCGACTCCTATTTTTTGACACTCTTATAAAACACTTTGCCTTCTATATGGCCTCTTAAAATTTCACATTAAACAAAAATTGTTCACAAATACAGCATTGAGAATGATGGAAAGATCAGGTGCCTGTTTTGTCTCCTGCTGGGATTGTAGCTTGGAAATCTGCAGCAATACTTTTGCTTAAAATTTTTGTTCATAATAATAATAGCATGTTTCAAAGGGTACACCTGATGCATTTATTCATCTCACCTGGCAAAACCTCCTATCCCATCAATGTGTCATCACCATTTTTATTTCGAACACTTCTCAGATGTTTAAAAAAACCTTTGCCTACTAGTCTTATACTGAGCCTATATAATAGTTAACTCTGTGGACCTGTCACATCATGTCTTGGAAAATTGATTATGAAAGCTGTGACATAGTGTTTTGTGATGCACTTGGCTACCAAAAATAGGTTTTAAAAAATGTATGCCATAAGAAAAACAAAAATTAAACAAGAAAACACTGGAGACTGTGGATTTTAAAACATATATAATTATATGTTTCCTGGATGCCTATTGACTTATTAAAAATAAAAATAAGATTGAAACAAAGCAAGCATTTAAGAATGTGCCTGCAGCTCCTATTCTCCGAGTAATTGAATACAGGATTTCTTCTCTAACCCTGTTCCAGCAAGAATATGCACTGCTTAGGTATTCATTTCAGTGGCATTGACAATACTGACAATATAATTGACCTAAAAAGTTCTGGATTTCCTGTTAATGCACTTTAGAAACGTACATCAACTACAAAAAAATCATTTCTATCTACATTTCACTTGATTTCCATTTTCAAGAAAGGAGGTTTCATCATTATTATTCTATTTGAATAGCACTGATATCTTGAGAGATGGAAGGAGACTTCTATTGTATGCAGGAGTACTTTATTTCGATATTTTCTTTGTCTGATTATACATGATAAACACACATTAGTGACATTCCGTGCATGTTTTGAAGATAAATGGGATATCTCTTTAAACCATTCCTGACACTTCCTAACCTGTGGGCTTAATGGCATATTCTTTCTTTGATTCAATAATTTGTCTGTCAAAAAAGCTGTGCTGACATTCTCGTTGTTGTGGGACTGAAATGGAAAGAAATCTCTTATCTTTAAGATAATTTTTGAAAAATCGAGGAGAACATTTTAGGATAAAAATGTTTTAAAAATGATTTCAGTTGGAAAAAAAATGTAAGTGTTGACATTATACCAACTGCTAGATGGCAGGTGATAAAAGGAAGAATGTTATCTAAAACTGTAAGTCCCCTTGAATTAATTAGGGAATGTGTGAAATCTTAGAAATGAAGACAGTTTCTACTACTATGCCTTGCATAAGTATTAGTTCTGTCAAATAACTAGTAACTTTTAAAATAATGGACTGTAGATGTTGCTAAAAGGGTCTGGTTTGCCAAACCGATGTAGCTTCTCTGTGTAAGGCAAATATTAATATATGCATGTACAAACGAACATGTACTTGTGTATGTATATTGTCTGTGGATGTATTTATATTTAGATGAATATACTGGGGCACTGTCTATCTAAAATAGTCTGCTTGGCCCTATTTTATTTACAGACCTGATATAGAGAGGAGTAATTCACACAGGCTGTGCAGAACCTTTTCATTTTTCTTAGCACAGTCTGGTGTAATGGGAAAGGTAAGGGACATAAAATCTGCCCAAAACAAAAACTAACCCCAACTCCCCATTTATATCTGATCAAGTAACATAGGACAATGTTAGAGGTCAAAGGTTTGAATGCTGTTATATATTTGTGGTAGCTGCTTTCCTGCTTTGGAAGTTTTCACTTGAATCCTATGAGCTGGCTCTGAGTTCTGTCTGCTGTGCATGCCAGAATTTCCTTACCTTTTTTTAAGGATATGACTAGCAATTCTAGTATTTTTTGCTCTAAAAATGTTATGCTTTTGTTGGAGGTAGATCAGGCCATTGGCTTCACAAGAGAATTAGCTAATTCTGAGTGTTTGATTGAGTACTTATGTCTTCCTTTCCTTGTTGTTTTCCCTGAATTTCATTTTTGCCAGTGAGCACTCACTCATCAGTGCTTTTTCCAGAGGATTTCTTAGAGCTACTGTCAAATGTGCCTCTAGCTGGATGGCTGGCTAACAGGGATTGATCTTGCACAAGGTGTCTGCCTTAATTTGTCTTTCCTGATGATTAGTCTTGTCCCATTTACATTGTAATTGTGAAAGGCTGACTTGGTGACTCTGGCCTATAAGTTACAATTTGAGGCTTAAGCTCCTTGGTTCACAATATGCTTGCAAGGGCTGGAGAGCTCCAATGTGTTTTGAGATGCTGTCACCATGGCAGACTGCAGAAAACTTGGGTGTTTAAATACATCAGCCAGCCAGCAGACCTGCTGCCACAACGTGTGGAATTGATAGGAAAGGAGCAAAAGGGATGCAGACCTGTTGTGAAGTGTTACCTGGAGTCTTCCTTTCCAAGACTCATAACAAGTACAGAAATCAGAGGTAAAGAAAGAATATAGTTTCATCAGCTGACATAAACAAGATGAAAACCTCTCCCTCAAATAAGTTTTCAAAAAATCTACCCACAACCGAAATCCAAACCACAATCCTAACGAAGATGAGGCTGTGTTGGTCTAAAGGAAACCAGTCAGAGATCAGAACACAGATATGAACTTTATTTATGCGCTCAGAGTTTGAAACTTGTCTCTGCTGTAGCTGAAACCACTGTAAATTCTAGTGACAGTGCATTGCAGATCACCTCTGACACCCATGGTGGAGAAGCCCTTTGGTCAGTCTCACTCGAAGAGAATTCCTTCATCCTGTGCTTGCAGCATTGAATAACAGCTCTTAAAAAGTTCTAGGGATTAGCTCTTGTGGAATCTAATCAAATAATTTACAACATAACTGTATTTAGAAACCATGAGGTGTGTATTGCCAGCTTGATAGTCTGTTACAGTTTATGGAAATGTCTGTCTCTTCAGTGTTGTTCTGGAGTGTAAAGCTCCCAGTTGTGCTGCTGTGCTCTCAGTTAATCTTTTCGTTGTACTTCGTGATATATTTAAAATAGGAGAGTACTTTTAGGAAAAATGTTAATTTAAGAGGAAAATGTTGGTTTTCCTAGTAGCAGCAGAGAATCTAAAACCTGCAGTAGTATGGGATTTCATTGGATGGTCTGAAATTGGTCATAGACTTCTGGGAAAGCACAGTGTCATATTTCCATAAGCTGTGACTTTTCCTTCACAGTTCTTTTTCATCCAGATGGAATGAAGTCTAAGTTCTGAGTAGTTTTGGAAAGAGTGTTACAGATGTGATACCTGGGGAAAAGGTGGTAGCTTTTCTTCTTGACAGTGGTGAAACTTGTGCCCAAGCTGAAAAATCGAATTCAGCAGGCTATCAGCATTAAGAAACACGTGTTTACATTTCTGATGTCTGACATCACAAATGTTAATCTTTAAACCTAGACTTCACAGTCAAGCAGCAAAATTTGCTGGTAGATTAATTGGTTGAGAATTTTTTAATGACAGTATCTAAGTTTAGGATCAATGCAAATGTTTTTGTGAGCTTATCTATTTTTAATCTGTTCAGTCTGAACCAGAACTGGTGGTGTTTGGTTACCATCATCATGAAGGAGTAGCAGTTTGTGTATTAATGTCCCCTGGAATGAGACAAAAGCTGTTGATCTGATTGCATATTAAACCTTGAGCTACTATTGCAACAGTGTTAAGAGATTCCATTGATGTGAAATGGCCTGCACAGGGCTGACTGCTCTGTCTTTGCACGAACCAACTGGTGAAGCATTCAAATAAAATGATCACTCATAGATCCCTCAGAGAAGGAGAGGGGGAAAGAAGGGGGAGGAGGAGCTCCACACAATAAACAAAGCAAAAGCACTCAATCCTTTTCAGAGACTTATAAATATTTAATAATCATCTGTCTACGGCCAATCTAGAAAAAGAAATCTTTAACCTGACTGTTCTAAAGGCCCAAACCGGAATTTTAATTGAGGTGGTTTCAAAGTTCACATTACTTAGTCTGGCGTTTCCCTGGAAGTAAAGGCAATATTTGCCTGGGATAGGGTGGGAAACTTTCCAAATGTAGGTATAACTGTAGGCTAATTTGGATTTTTGGTGGGTCAAAATAATGCTGCATGAGACAATATATTTTGCTGCTGTGAAAAAAACCTGGTCACTTTTATTTTAGCTGAAGGTAAATCTTGGCTGCTGACACTGTACAAAAATTAGGTGTGTATATATATATTTTAATGTGAAGTAATATGGTCTCTAACAACATTAAAAAGTTTTTAAAAACAGCCTTTATTCTCCCAGTCCCTTCTTCCAGGTTCTATTACTGAAGGCACCTGATCCAAGTGTCCCCTTGGATGAACCTCTCGTATCTCACACCAGCCAATTTTGACAGTCTAAGTGCTCAAATTGAGCCATTTTGTTCCCTGTAAAATAAACCCAGGCCCATTATATGTGATTTTTCATTCACACCCCCCTCCCCTTCTCTTCATTTTCTTCCTCCTCTCCTTACTACAGCTCTGTGAATGTGGAGTTGCAACATTGTGAGGAGCAGTGTTTTCACTCCAGGCATGTCAACTTCAATCTGCTGCGATTTGGTGTGAAATCTGTGCCATGGTGTGGGGCACAAAGGTCAACCCCCCCATAATTGATGTTGCTTATTCATCTGCTTCCCGTGTATTTTTCTCTCCACACACTGGGCTTTGTTTGGATAAATTGTTTGAAGATTTACTGTAGTTCTTAAAGCCTGAGAAGCGGCTCCTGCTGTACAACTTCAATGTCCTCGCTAGGCAGGAGGCTCAGCTAGGATGACACATAATGGCATTTAGACAGAAAGATCTTTTTCTCCCAAGACAAAATGTAGAGGACGTCATCTGGCATAACAATTAGGACAATTTTCAGACTAATTTACTATGGAATCGCTTTGTACACTCCCCTTGTACACTGATATTTAATATGCCAATTGCTATTAAAACCTGAAATATTATTTTAAGGAGTTAGTGGACTTCAGAAAATCAGTATATATCTGAATGGAGGGGAAGAAGAGGATAGGAAAAAAAGAAAAACTTCTAATGAATGTGATTTTTACAATTACACCTAAGCACTTTTCAGGTTTTTAAGGAAAAGCCTCAACGGTCATAAAGAATCTGAATGTAGTAATTTATATTATTTTGGGTCACCTACATTTGTTCTGCTTATGTTAGCAAATGGCATCATTGGAAGAAGGAAAAATAAAAGTGCTGTTTATATACTCGGAGGGGGTTGATGGAGATTGAAAAATGAGTTTTACTAAATGCAATAAAATTCCTTGCATTTTCAGATTTCCAGTGAGCATGCATGTCAATATTTGAGCTCTGTGGCAATAAATACAGAAACAGAAAGCTACAAACTTTAAAGAATGTCTGTGTCCTTGCGGCTGTAGTCCTGAAAAGAGTGCATAATTTGCTGAAAGAAATCTTAAAAATAGGAGAAATACTCACTTCTTTAGTAAAGAAGGAAAAAGCTTTATCACCTAGTAATCCTGCCTGCAGATTGAATAAAATAGTTTGAAATCATTGTTTTGATTTCCATTGACTGAAGGCTAGAGTAGCTTTATTGGTTAAGCTGTTAAATCTGCTGTGGTTTAAACATGCTTTTTTTCCTGATGCACCCTTGCTTCGATTGACCTTGAAACGCATTATCTCATCCTTTTTGATTTTTCAGAAGAAAATGTCTGTTGCATCAGATCATTTGAAGCTGTCTTAAAACACTGAATAAATACGCTTTAGTACTATTCTTCTTCAAGGATAATATGAAAGTGTAATTCACGAGTATTTCTTCTGCAGTCTATCGGTGATATCTGCCCCTCTTGGTGATTCACTAAGGAGGCTCTACCTGGAAACTGGTGAGCAGAGTGTGATCTCTGTGTGGCACTGGGAATACTTTGCTTTAGTTATGGAATACAAACGAACTGCATCTGGAAAAGCACCTGGCACTCTGTTTTCTAAGGTGGTCAATATAACGTGAGGCTAAGATGTTAGAATTCTGAAAAATCATTATCTTGATCAAGAAGAATGGATTAAAGAAAATCCTTTTAGAACTGAAAGTAATTGACAGTAAAATTCAAATAACTGCGATGGTATAAAATGCCCATTACTCAGGATCTACAGCAAGTTTATGGTAGTGCATGCAACTAAAAGCAAACCTCTCATGCAATCATACTGGTTTCACCCTGGGAATAATTCTATCCTTGGACTGAAAATCTTACTGGCTGACTTTTCAAACTCAAATATAGTTACTGCAATGTTTTTATATGAATATCGTGCCTTTGCGATGTTTTCTTGTTACGTGTCTGTCATAAGGATGTTAAGTGAAAAGAGTATGCAAAGATTCTTATTATAGAATTTGTGTGTATCTTAGTACTGGCTGTAGCATTTATTTTATGGATTTGGTATTTCTGTGTGTTCTTGTTTGTGCTTATTCTTTAAATTAAAAATTCTTGTCCTTAACTGTGAAGTCTTCTAAAAAATCGGACACATCATCTGTCATTTTTAAGATCTCCAATATGCATAAATAGTTGAAAATTACCATATTTTAAAATTTCTTTAAAATAATACACATGCAGCCTTGGATATCGGTGAATTTGGATTTTGAACAACAATAAAAGTGAGATACAAAGATCAGTAAGAAAATAATGAAACATTTCATACTGCTCCACTCAATTTATTAGACATTATGATCTTTAAAATATTGATGCTAAGAAACCAGAGAACTGAAAAAATAATGACATGTTCCTAATTTATTTTTGCATATATGCCATTTTGAAATGGGGGTGGGGGAAATCATATCATATCTTAGATACCTGCAAACAAAATTTAAATGAAATGCTTAGCAGAAACTACTCTTCCTTTAGCTTTAATTCATTCCTTTGAATAGTGAAAAAAAAAATTCACTCACATTGCCAAACTTGGACTATAAACTTGC
The DNA here is from genome assembly GCA_013400435.1 of Pycnonotus jocosus. Taxonomy (NCBI): domain Eukaryota; kingdom Metazoa; phylum Chordata; class Aves; order Passeriformes; family Pycnonotidae; genus Pycnonotus; species Pycnonotus jocosus. The sequence continues at coordinate 31,979 of VWYP01034165.1, read as the reverse complement.
AGCTTAAGTCTAGTTTACTCTTCTTTCTTCATTTAGAAGTGTTTGAAAAACCTGAAAATATAGTTTCTGTTTTCAGTGTAATATGCCTTTCCTGTCAGGAGAAAGCAGTATTTGAATTTGTTTAGGATCATTTTTAGTGAAATGGAAGTTGTGGCTCCCTGAATACTTTTCGGAGGTGCACTGTAGTAGTTCTGAGCAATTTAATGGCCTGGATGGATGTTTTGCAATGGCTCTCTCTGATTAAAACTTTTAGGTGTTCTGGAGTAGGGTGGATTAATGGAAGAATTAGAAACACAAAGCAGATCTGGGTAACTCAGCTTTCTTGTGAACAGCCTTGGCAAAAAAAAATGTATGGCTTCCAGGACGAGAAAGCACATATTTCATGTTCATTTCTATGCCTTATTGTTATGCATTTGTACCTGCTTTTTATTTTTGAAAATAATGAGTAGGAGGAACATGCAAAGTGTTTTTTTTACCAGACAGTTTAGATCTACTATTTGTGGCAAAAAAAAATTCTACGGTTTTGTGACACAGGAAATTGAATTTTGGGGGAAGGTTTGTTAGCAAAAGAATGATTAGATCAAATCACTTTCTAGTTATTTATTTTATTTAAACAAGCTTTGTCCATTGTATGTAAATATATGGGACTCTCAATTTGTCATGCAGTTAGAACACACAGTAAATCGAGAGAATAGCTGCATTCCTAAACTGGGAATTTTTAATGCTTTCTACATTAGAAGTACACTTCATGGCGTAATTTTTGATGCCTGTGTAACCCTAGTCCAAGCTTTGTCTACTCTTGTAGTCTTTGAAATTCCCATCCTTGTTCCAAGTGCTGGATGATTCACACTGAGATAGCTTGTTATCCCCCATACATCTGGGCCTGACTGGTATTGCTGGTAGCAAGACAGATCTGGTGCATTTCCTTTGGGAGCAGGATTAGTCATATTTGTTTAAATCAAGTGTGAAGTCAGCACTGCTGAAAAGAGCTGGATTGACAACTCTTGAAGATGAGCTCCTGGATCCCTGTGGAACAGGGAACAGAATTGCTTTGCTTTTCTGATGTACCTCTGGCCTGACCTCGGACAGTTCATTGCTAATAATTGGGCAAGTGGAATCTCCAGTTGGTTTTGAACCTGTCTTCTGCTTTGAATCTGATGGCAAGCTGCTAGCTGAATTTGCTCGGAAAGAACTTCCTCCCTGCCAGCTGGACCAGGACTATAAAAAATATGTTCATTTTATGAATTGATTAGTCTTCAGTAACAACTTGGGGCAGTTTAGTTCGCTGCAGTTCTTTCACTTCCTGCCTCCCCTTCCAGCTCAGTTTTAACTGGATCAACCATGGGGCTGCATGAGGGTTGGAATGTAGCTGAAGGAGCAGGAGGTGAGGTCAAACAGTAAAAGCAAAGAACAGGAACATAAGAATGTGGCTGTCTAGGTTCAGATTGGCTTAATTATATTACACTGTAACATTGCAAATTGGTGATCTGTGCTCAGCTTAAATTAATCATTGGGGGGTGAAAATTTCTAACATTGAAGTCTTATTATGGCCAAAGAGACTCAATTCAGCAGTGTCATTCTAAAATTAATTTAAAAACATATATCCAAAAAAGACATACAGATTCCTATAGCAAAAATATTTCTTTATATTGAATCTCATGCCATCCTGAATTATGAAAATGACCCTTGAATTGTTTTGCATTGTGATGTGGTTATGTTGACTATATTGCACTGTCTGCTGTAGTCCCACTCTGTTTTCAAAAGGTTGGGTCCATCTGTGTCTGCTGTTGGGTGTTTTTTCCCCTTTTAAAAATCTCACCCTGAATGAATTTTGTAAATATTCAGTCTTGACTTCAGCTTGCATTGCGGTGTCATCAATTATGACAGACTGCTGCCTCTTCTCTCCACTCTTCATCTTTTCCCTGTCAAAATGCACCCTTTGGCAGAATATTTTTCAAGGGCTAAATGTGAGTCTAAGGGAGTCACTGTCAGGATATTTTTCATAATTTCTAAAATATTTTTCTCTTTCTCTTGTTTATAATTACCTCTTGGAAACTTCAAATTGAAATGTTTCTTTACGGGTTTTTCAACGCATGCACACTCTACTGAGGGAGCAGGGCAGATTTGAAGGTTATTGATATGGGGTATTTTACCCTTTAGGGTTGAGGGAGAAGGAGGGAAAAGATGGTATAATATGTGTAATATATTCCCCCCTCACCCCCCACCTCAATAAATATTAAAGATATAAGTACCCCAGACTGGTCTGATATCTCTTGCACGGGAGGGTTTTCCCTCCCTTCCTCCTACATGTTACAAGGCCAGCTGCTCGTGCTCCTTGCATCCCACAGTAGATGAATAATGAAACCCTAAGGCAGCAGCCACTGTTTGCAGTCTGGAAAGAGCCACAACTGAATACCTAGGGAAGATATGGGCTGGTTTTGTCCCTTTTCTCTCCCGTTCTGATAACCAAGGATTGGTTTAGATCCCAAAATATCTAAAACCTGTAATGTAGCCAAGCAAATTTTGCTCACCAAAAAAACCTATTTTTTCATTTTACTTTTTGATCTCCTTAGTAAATATTGAGATGGCTTTATTTGTGTAGTCTCTGAAGCATTAATCATGACACTCTTTTTCCTACTTTTGCTATAATACGTGTTAACTTTGCCTACTGTGCTGCCACCATGTAATTTTATTGTGAGCTTCAGAATTACGGATTTTCTTTTTCCTAAAGTTTTGTCTCTAATTTTTGGTTCATGAAACAGTTTTGGCTGTTAATTTTAAAGAAAGTATCTCTGATGAGTATGGAAGTGGTTTGTACATGCAAAAGCAGGAATAAACAAGAAAAGGTCAAATGAAAGAAGAAATATAACAAATTGGGAGTTTATAATTTCAAATCAAGCCTAATTCGTTTGCATATTGTGGATAATTCAACTTTGTCCATGTGAGTGGCTCTGATAAAATGAAAGATATTTGCTAGTAGATTCTACATGTCAGGAACCCCCTTTCCATATAGACCTCTTCTCTGTAGCTGCCTTTTCCCTGCAAAGTGTTTGGGGATTTTTGTGTGTCTGAGTTTTAGTAAAATTTCTTTTCTCATACAGTTCAGATTTCATAAGATGAAAGACCCAAAGACTCTTTAGAAAGTGTGTTGTTATTGTTGGTTTTGCCTTAAAGTCACATGCTGTTTTAGTGATAGGTGAGAATATGGCAGATTGCTTCTGTCATGTTACATTAATACCGTGTTCTCTTTAATGATGTTAAATTATGATATTGGATATGTAAAGATCATGCGTATTCACTTTTTCCATTAGATTCTCTTTTTCTCCATGCTCTGGTCCCGAATTCCAATTTTTAAAAATTTCAGAATTCGTAATTCCAAATTCAATTGAAATCTGAGAATTTAACATTTGGTAAACATAAAAGCCTCTACCCAAGATATGTTACATTGAGTGTAGGAAAGCTGTGCCGTTTCAAAAGGCTGCTCTGTTAGAAGAGACAGTGTTGATGTATTTTTGCAGGGCTTACATTGATTTAGCTGAGGTTTCCATGACCTGTTGTTCTTGTGTGTACTGAAACCTGAAGTATGGGATGCCCTAAACTCGTGTTGGTTTTGCAGATTGCCTGACATTTTCAGGCAATGGTGGCCATGTCCTAACAAGGCAAAGAGACTAAAGCTATTACTTTACGTGATTCACACACTATTGTTTTGGGTTTGCTTTCTTCATTTAGCATTTGGGATCCATAAAAATTATTTGAGGTTTGTGTTTGTGGAAAGTAATTTTTCAGTGGAATGGTTAATCCAATGGCTAATCCAAACCTTTTCATCACTGAATGGCAAGTCCACGCTCCTGCTTGTAGAGCTGTTGGTTATTGCACATGCATAGAGGAGGAGTATGGCCTGCTGGTTAAAACAGGGAACTACCAGGATACTGAAAAGTGCAATTCCTGGCCCTGTCATATAATTTCCATATGAACTTGAGCAAGATATGTCAGATAAAACTTACTTCACAGGGGCATAATATAGCTGAACTGATGAGATTGTAGCGCTTTTAAATCCTCTTGAGGAAAGTTACACGAGCAGAAATTACTACTATAGTAGAACAGTTGCGAAAATGAAGTAGAAGAACTGGCACGATTAGGAGACAATTTATTGACTTTTCTTTCTGGCTATTTAAAACTTTTCTGACTTGTCTGGGTTTAGCAAAGCGGCTGCAGTGTGGGTTTGTTTCTGTCCTTGAGGCGCACGTGCGGCTCCCATTAGCGCCAGCGGGAGCCCTGTGCTTGCATCGCAAGGGCAGAATGGACCCCTGTGCGTGTAATGATAAGTTACATGGCATCTCGTGGCTCTGTGTATGATTTCTGATCTATTGTGCCAGAGATGCTGCAGCATGAGAGAGAGCTGCTGTCATTTTCAATGGGAAGAGAGAACTTTAAGAGCCTGAGAACTGTCCTCTTTTTTGAATAGCGCTTTTGCTGCATGAAGTGTAATTTATTTTTATCACAGCGGGCATAAAGCTTCCAGGTTTTCATAAAGAAAAATGATCCATATAGAGCCCATGTCGATGGAACAATCATTTGAAAACCTGTAAATTCAAAACACAGCTCTTTCTCAATGCAAGCATCGTTCCCTTTTCTGCTGTGGCTTTTAATTTTTTTGGTCCTGGAATTTCATTAATCCTTTAGATGTACTATAAAAAAGTGGTTTAATGCCCGTAATTATATTTCTAGCTATCCATTTGCCTGTAGCAGGACACATTACTTAATTATAGTAACCAAAACTTCTTCAGACAGAACTTTCTGGGCTTTCAGAATCTTTCAGGGTGGTACTTAATTTTTTTTATTATTTTTTTTTTTAAGTAACAAATGTGTATAAATCATTAAAATTTGGGAAGAAAGTGGAAAGGATGGGGGAAAGGGGCGGGGGGCAGAGAAAGAAATTGTTTGCATCTTGCCTGATACACAAACACAGAAAGAGAAAAGAAAACAAAGGAAGACCAGTTATTAGTCCTACAACTTGTCAGTTTGATTAGTGAACGGTTGCCTCTCTCTCCTCTGAGGAAATACAACATCTTACAATGATGTCCATTCTTGAATGTAGAAACCCCGCATTGTGTCTGTTAATGCATAATTGGACTGTCTTTTAATACAAGCAGAGGCACTTGTTTCTGAATATAAACCCTGCACCTCAACAGGTCAGGAAGATAGTAAAAACCTGTTGTTTGGCTTTGTCTTGGGGAATAATGGAGTCACTAATCTACTTGATCTCTGGGAGTCAGATAAAGAAGAAAGTGAACGATGCATACATTTCAAAGATGGAAGGCACTTGTAAAAGCAATTTCTTTGGAGGGAAAAAGTAGAGCAAAGGCTGTTGGAAACCTTTTAATTAGTACTAATTACCTCAGCAGAAAACGTTGGAGGCTTGAAAGGATTTGTGTCAGCAAGTGAAAGATCAAAGATTGCGACGCTCGCATTTTAATCTGTTGGCTATAAAAACGAATAAGGGGGTGGTAATGGGGCCCATGAGAATGACAACCCAGGTGGTGGAGGCCTTAATCCCTTCTTTACTGCTACTGCCTGAGGCCTAGTTCCAATTACATAATAAGATGATTTAATTTTTGCTTTAATTTTAACAAAAATTAAGTTTATTTTAGCCTTCAGTAAGGACAAGACAAGGTTTCCAGACAAAATCCTCTCAATTTATTTCTTTTAATGTTTTAAGTCCGAGCCTTTTCTTAGCTTTTTTTTTTTTTTTTTTTTTTCTTTTCTCCATAAGTGGCTGAAGCTGCTCTGTAGAAGGCCAGGAGGCAGCAAAGGTGCTTTGATGTGGTCCCTGCAAACAGGGAGGGGCTGCCAGTGGGTCACTGGTGGCCACTGTTGTGGCATTCCAGATCTGGTAGTGCCTTCTCTCTTTTTCTTTTTCTTTTTCTTTTTTTTTTTCCTTTTTTTTTTTTGGTTTGGGTGTTTGGGTTTNGTAGAAGGCCAGGAGGCAGCAAAGGTGCTTTGATGTGGTCCCTGCAAACAGGGAGGGGCTACCAGTGGGTCACTGGTGGCCACTGTTGTGGCATTCCAGATCTGGTAGTGCCTTCTCTCTTTTTCTTTTTCTTTTTCTTTTTTTTTTTCCTATTTGTTATTTGGTTTGGGTTTGTTTGGGGTTTTTTGTTTGTTTGCTTTGTTGTTTGGGTTTTTTTTTTAACAAACTGCCTAATTGCGTCAGTGAAGAATATTTTATGAGCATGCTTGCTGTGATATTTCACTTCTGTTTTCTTTCAAAATACTCCATGTGGGTTCACATGTGTGAGGTAAATTACTCTTTTATATTTTTTCTTTTTTTTTTTGTGGCTTGAGCAGATTATGTGCCCCTCAGAAATCTAATTGTCATCAAATTCCACTTTGGACAAAAGAGTGAGCATATGGCTGAGGCTGAAGAGAGGTTGATGGCTGCAATGTAGGCATGAAATGGATAGATTTATGTCCAGGAATTTCCAGCACAACCAGGCCCAGCCCTTGTGTTGAGGGGGAGGTAGATGCTTCTTGAAATGACATTGGGTTTATAATCCAGCTCATGAAGTCAGGTGTTATCTATACACAGTGAACTGGTAGAAGTTGAGGGTTTTTTTTTTAAATTTAATAATGGTACTTTTACTAAAGGTTATACTACTTATGCTGTGTGGATTCAAGCATGGCAAATTGAAGCCAGTCATGGTTTTGTCTTCACAGACAGTTGGACTAAAAATTTGGAGGCAGTGGCAACACAAATAGTCAAGCCTCTATTCTCAATTTAAACTTTAAATTTGTTCATTCAGCAGTTAAAGCCTGAAATGAACTTTGAACTACATACTTTATTAAGTTTTAGACTTAAACTTTAGACTGATTTTTAAAATATTTTGATTCTGTTAAATTACTTCAGCATCAGGTTCTTATGATGTATGATTTTATGCTGATGTGGTAAAAAGCAGTGTTCATTTTAAAACAGATTGTTTTGACAGAAGTCTTTTGGTCCCTCGGTAGGTTTTGTATGTTTTGTCATGACAGGAAAGCATGAAGCAACCTTCTCAAGGGTAGGTCTTGATGATCTTGGAGGTCTTTCACTTGCCTTTTCTTAATCTGTGGAGTGTCTGTTGCCTTTAAGCATGCTTACAGGAGGAGCTTGCATTGAATCTCATCCTAGGGCACGGAAAAACACCTGGACTGAGACCTCAGTTTCTTTCTGGAGCAGTGTAGGGCAGTAACATGAGCCTGTTTTTATTGAGGAGTGGCTCTTTCCTTTCAGATTGCTTCATCTCCATGGCAGGTGACTGTCCTTGTGAAGCTGCTCAGAAGGACCCAAGGTGGTTTTCTCTTCCTCCAGGAGGTGTTGGAGTATCCCTTTACTTTAACATGATCCTGGGACTCCTTGTATTGTTTTCTGGTGTGAAAAACCTTTGAATATATATTTATATATATATGTATGGGCAGGGTGACCGGCTAAGAGTGTATTGATAGGATCTGTGTTTTTGTAATTATTCATCAACATCATTTTCCTCCCCAGACTATCAAATCCAGAGTTGTTAAATTTTTGATGGTGGGATTGAGGCTGGACTCTAATTTCCTAGTCATGTTTTAGACAATCTCATTAATTTTAGGAATTGAAGAGAGGAGAACCAACACACACAAAAAAAGCCTGTTGTGGATTCTATAGCACATCTTCTTGGACTGTAACACTGCTAGCTGCTATCTTTTCTTGCTAGTGTCTTGTATGGTTCAATTTTAACTATACTTGAAGTGTAGAAATGGAGGACACTGATAGGAGGGCACTATACAGCATTTTTTGTTACGTATTATTTTCCTTCTTTCCTTGGTTTTATATTATGTATGAATTGAAATACATGTATTTGTTGTCTACCATGTAAATTTCTGAGAATTTTTTTTTACTCACATTTCAGTCTGATAATCTTCATATCTTTAGAGTCCGAAATCTTGTTTTGAGCAATTTTTTTGCTTTTATTTTCTTGCTTTTTACTCTATGCTTCCATTGTTTACAATGTGTTAGTATCACTCATTGTTTTCTATAGTATGAGCAAGGGAAAAACTCCCAAAATGAAAATTGTAGTAAACTAATAATTTTCTTTGTTTTGACCATGCATGTATTGTTTCCTTATGCAAGTGCTTACTTATGTAATCAATTTTAATGCATATTGCAGGACTTTTACTGAAATGCAAAACCCCCAATTTGACCAGACAGATTGAATGAACAGGTTATATGGAAGTTCTTTGAAAATCAAAAAGACATAAGAACATGCTTATCCCTGGATTTGAACTTACATACTAAAATTTTTGCAGGGTTGCCATGAGGCACAGTAACACAAAAAGGTTGTTCAAACAATTAGTACTTAGCAGTTATCGTGCAAAACTGCTTAACTGAGTGTGTGTAGTGTGTGGTAATGATTCCCAAAAGCCATGGGGTGTTTCCTTGCTTTCTGCTCTTTGCAAGAGTGATTTATGAGTTTACAAGTTCCTTCCCAAACTCTATAATTGCCCTGACAGTTTCCCAGGTGGACTATATCCAGGTTGGTATAAAGCAGTGCTCATTGCAGCTGGACCTTCTAATTCGTCTTGAGTTAGGTATAGAACTTCTTGTTCTTTTTGTCTTTATTTAGATTTTTTTTTTTTTTTGCCTCTTGAGAAACACTGTGCCATGGTAATTGGCACTATATTCCCTTGAAACACCACTTATGCCTGAAAGTTAAACAAAGCTCTATTTGGTAAGACTTAACTGAAAGCTTTTAGTTTTATGAATGGAAACAAGGACGAATACAAAACTTGGTCTTTGCTTACACTGAGCAGGTCACCTTTCCCCTTGTTGAATCCATCTTTAGAATTCCTGGCTTGAATTCCAGCAGGTTCCCCTTCAGCTCCAGGCGTCTTGGCAATTGCTCTTCTCAGTCCCGCCGTCAGTTCTGATTTAGTGCTGTCACGAACCAGAAACTTTGGTGATCATGTTTGGGAGCTGTTGGTGATTCTCTGTTTTCTGTCAGCTGAGTGGCTCCTCCTTTCCCTGAGCACAGCTATTTCTTCTTTCTCCCTGGCAGTGTGGGACAGGCTGCTTGCATCCCGCTCCAGCTGGGCTTGTCCTTGTCTGTGGCGTTCATACCTCCTTGCTAAGTGTTACACAAGACACACACTCCAGAGATGATCTGTGGTGTGCTGTTGGCTCTCCAGAAACAGATGAAACAGGATATAATATTAACACTGATGACAGACCCAGTAACACAGTTACTTTGTTTAAACAAGCCCATAAAAAACAGTGTTTCCCCTCTAACAGCTTTTCTGGTGTTGCAAACTTCCACTTGCATAATGTACAATTCACTGGAGATTGTGCAGGCATAAGCAAAAGAAAAAAGCTGTCTCTTGCTTGTGTGTACTTGCACTTTAGAGTAAAGCACATCCATGTGGAAGATTTGCTGTCTAGCACAAGGTAGTCTCCTTGAAAGGATGCTGGTACTTCTTAATTGGCTCAGTCATCTATAGACCTTGCATGCTTTTACCCTAAGTTTCATAGTTCTGATAATCTGTTTGCTGGCTTTTGAGACTTAAATGTCTTTTACAGTAACTACATCTGTAACAAATAGGGGCTTGAGTGCAGAAGAAACATGGAAGAATAAAGGTGAAAATTTGCCTTGCACTTAGACATTGTTCAAAGATTTTCAAGATATATATTGAGAGTTAAATTTTGTAAATTGTTACTAAAGTACATAAAGTTAACTTTTTAAAGCACTAAGGGCTTGTACATTAAGGATACTGATGAGTGAATGTTTAGGAAGAGGATATTAAATGCTGTACTCTGATTAAAAGAAATATTGAAGAATACTCTAGATTCTTGCTCCAGAAACAAAATCTTTAAGTATATAAAAAATGGCAAGTATGTGTGAACAATTTTTTTTTGTGTAATTGAGAAAACTCATTTTAATCATCAGAAGATACATGATTTTTGGAAGCTTACCAACAGTGGTTTATGTGTTAATTCAGTTACTCACGTTTGTTTGAGAAAGGGCGCAGTTTAAGTAGATTTAAAAAAAAAATCAAAACCCTCAAAACATTAATGCAATTAATCCAATTTCAGTACTTTATTAAATCTTTTTAAATATGCATTCAGGTATTTCAGAGAAATCAGACTGATTGTTTCAAAAGAGATGAATGCAGTGGCCATTAAATTTTAATTGTCTCTAATCTCTTGCTACTATGGCAATAAAAATAAAAACTTTTAAGAGGAATATTCTATATGATGCATTATTTGGTAGAAATATTCTTAGTCAGCAAAACCATGTAAGCAGTACATTATCTGCTTTTCCATAATTTGAATATGTAAGTTATATTCTTCTAACAGTCTTGGTGTTTTTTTAACTGCATTTAAGAGCATTGAGACATCTTTCTTAATATTACTGAAAGTGGAAAATCTTTTAGTTGTCTTCTCATTCTTCCCCCTTCTCAACAAATTTAGTGAAAAAAAATTAAAAATCTGAAATGAATCTACTCTATCTTATTTTGCTGTGCTGTTCTGAGGTATTCTGATGAGCCTGGGTAAGCTGATGCAGCCTTTGGGGAGAGACACATCAAATATAGGCAGACAGCTCCTGTGTCTGGTAACAAAGACTGAGGAGGTCAAAACTATCCCAACAGGCCTGAGCAGGTCAGTCAGAGGCAAATGTTGGAAATAAGATTTGGTGGGGAGGGGAGTAAGGGGCCTGGGTCAAGTCCTGTTCAAAAAGTCAGCTTTGTCAAAAGCTTCAGTCACATTCTTACCTACAGGCAACCTCTGCTGATCCCAACTCATTAATCGAACTGGAGAGCCGTCTTGACCCTGGCTCCTTCCCTTTGAAGTGTGGTGTCCTCTGCAGCATGAGGAAATAATTTGCTGCCTGATTCAATGAGCCATCAGTAGAGCCAGCAGACCTAATGACATGTGAGAATATTAACCTCCTACCACGAAGAGCTGTGAATCTTGAGAGGCAGTCTATAATTCACCCAGCACTCCTGAGCCTTCCCTTTCTGTCTTATTCTTGCACTCACTTTCTCACTCACAGGGAGAGAGAGGAGAGGAGAGATCCTCTTGTCGTAAAACTTTATTTCCTTCAGCAGTGTGAGCCTTCTGAGCTGCTTGATAATGAGTTACTTTGCTTTTGCAGTTGGATAAAATTTATACTGAAATACCAGATGTCTGTCTTGCATATAATAATTTCTGTTTAAATTATGACACGGGCTACATAACTGACATCAAGGGGGTGGTAATCAGAATACTTACCCCAGCAGACTATTTTGTTTCCTTGTTTTTCATCATCAGAGGAAGAAAGCAAAAGCAAGAGAACAAACATGCATAACAATGTTGTTATTCTATACAATATGTGTTTTAGCTTTCCTCAATCAAGAGAATCTTTCTGCAATCCTCTTCTTTTTTTCTTTTTTTAATTGTTTTTTTCCTACCTAAAGAATTAAACAGTTCTGCCTGGCCTAGTAGTGTGTGTTATGTGCACACACAAGGGTGTGTTCTCACCCTTTGATTCTTAAGAAAGAAATAGATTGTTGGTATAATCCCACTGCTTTAGAAGTCAGAGCTGTTTTTTCTCTTGTTGACTCCTTCAGCATTTCCATAGATTCAGGACTTTATGTCTGGTAAACTTCAGAAAGAGAGCCATTGTTATTCATGTGGCTAAATAACGAGAAAAGAAAAGCAAAAATGGCCCTGTGTGTATTTACTACTCAGCATGAAAGCGGTGGTGATTACCAGTATCTACAGTAAAATATTCAGTATAATATTCTGAGAGTTTTGTTTTGTCTTTAATGTCTTTTTATAGTGGTGATGGGCTGAATAAAGTCCAAATTTACTGATTATGGGTACATTTGGGGAACAGTATCCAACACAGCAAATCCCAGACCAAAATGGCTGTTGCTGGCAACAGTCTTGTATTTGTTAGAAAGGTTTTGGTAACTGTTTTTGCTGTTACTGAACTGTCAAATTTCTCATCTTTGGTGGAAACATAGCTTGCAAAAGCAAATGAAGTTATGTCAAGTGTGAACACTTATGATGGTAAAAGATGTCTCTCTACTGGCAGTGAAAGTTGGTGATGTAGTTGTGGGGCCAAAACCTTTCTGTAGGAAATTGAATTTTGCCTGAATTCTGTCGTGTTATCATTATAGAGTTATTTTGATTCTGAGGAGTTTTTGATAAAAACTCTTGGTGTATGGTGTGGATCTGGATGCAGACTAAGATACCATGCACAAGGGATAAAGGAGGGAATGGAGACAAGGCAGGGTAGGTAGCAGAAGGAAATAATAAATAAATGGCAGTCACATGCTGATTAACAAGTACTACAGTGTCTGTGGTATCCACCTATGTAGATCCCTGTCTTTAAGTTGTTCTAAAGACATTTTTTAACATCGAGGGGTTTGGTATTATGTCCATTAACAATTCTCTGCTATCATGCTTGAGCAGTCTATTAGTCGTTCTCACCTCTTATAGCTGGTCACAAAGGCCAGTCCCCTTGCCTCTCTCTGCTTCATCTTTTTTATTAAGTTTATTAAAACTAGTCAGATTATACATTCTTATGGCACAGGCTGTGCTTGGTCCATTCATTATGGTTTCTTATCTTGGCAGGCAATCTGAATTGAACGGCAGCTAGTCCATTATGCACATATGAAGCCCATCACTCCTCCAGCAATGGCCAATTCATCAAACATTTATCTTTTGCCCTCTGAGCAGTGCGTCAATTTGCTTGTCAATCCTCAGCCTTGGTTGTTGTGGAAGATGGGAGAAAAATTACTTTTCTTTTCCCCCTTCCCACTGAACTCTGGTAGTGGAAATGGGCTTTACTCCACTCACTGCTCCCTCACTCTCTGTGGAAGAAGGGGAGGGGTCAGGTTGCTATCTGAATTGCAGAGTGACAGATTGATCCAAGATACAGTAAAGCTTTCATTATGGCACTGCCTTTGCACTTGAATTTGCTCATATTTCCATTATAATACTGGTTTTTAGGGGGTTTATAAATAGGTTCTTCACTTGGCACATGGAGCTGAGAGGAGCTTTCAAGAATAAACACATTACAGGGTTTTAGCTCTTTTAGCTCTTTGTGGGGTTTTTTGTTTCTTTGTTTGCCTTTTTTTTAAACAGGTAGGGTTACATTTTGTAAACCATGGCATGTTCTTTTACTTTTTTTAATCACTAATACTTCATTCTTCTAATACTAATACTAATTCTTCTCATTCTTCTAATACTAATACTTCATACATTCTTTCAAGTTCAAGAAATGGCAATGTTCCTTTTTATTAAATTTTATTTTTTTTTAATGCTATTTGTTTTATTAGGATTGAGTTTCATGTTAGGATTGGGGAAAAAGACAAAGCAAGAGTCTTGCATCCCAGTTTTTGTCCTAACTCGTTGATATTCTTCATCAAACACTTCCAATGATTTTTAGCAGAAGGATGTTTAAGTCTGTACTTAGGAATTTTAGGGAAGTGATGCACAATTGAACTATTAATGGTGTTTTTTCCAGAGTGCCCTTGATAAGCCGTGAATATATACAGTTACTCTGCTTGGTAATTTTTTGCACTGTTTTGCAAACTGTATTTTCTTATATGATACTTGTTTGATGACTAGATGACTAAGAACTCATTTTCTAATCTCTTTTTTATTATATTGAAATATTTTGTATGGCTTATGTGAAAACCGCCTTCCCACAGGCTATAGTACACTGATTGTCATTTTATTTAAATTTAAACAAAATTGTAACAGTAGTATAATGTAAAATCTTGGCATGTTTAATCCTAAAGATGTAATATAGAAACTTCAGTAAAAAGCACCCTAACAGGAGTGATAAAGTCTGAGATGTATTAATGGGATATTCTCTTGAGTAGAGGGGCATTAAATACACATTGTGAAATCTGAGACTTTTAGAGGTTCATTAGAAAAGAAATTGAACCCCACCACAGTCAGTCTGGTTGCTAATTTATCTCTTTTGCTTGGTTGGCTTGGTTGTTTGTCTTATTGAGGGTTTTTTGTGTTTTGGTGGTTGTTGTTGCTTGTGGTTTGGGTTTCTTTTAATTTTAGTAGAGTCTTGGTGTGAGGGAATGGTGGTTGAATGACTGAATGGTTGGCTGTAATATGTTTTTGTGAGCCCTTGAAAGCTGTAATTGGGATTTGTAGTTTACTTCAATAGGTAAATAATCCACTCTTATGAGACGTGGCTCTTACAGTTTTTTAACCTTAAAGTTGCAGTTTCTTTTAATTTCATTGCAAGACAAACAGGCTGTGTTAATCCTTCCCAAATAAATGCGCCTCACCTGAAGTTCTGATTCACCTTCTGGGAGTGCCCATCTTTTCTTGCTTTCTGTAAGGATTTGTAAGTGACTGGACTTCTATAGATGGATGAGATGAATCTGCATTGTTGCTTTTCAGACTATGCCATCATTTGAGGAAATGCTGTTTATTAGTAAGCAAAATCTCTCTCTCGAGAAATATCCACATTTCACTTTTATGATTGGTAGGAATGTTTGTGAAATGTTTTGGACATAGCATCTAGAATTCAGGAGACCTCATCTCTCTTTGTCTGGATGTTTATTGGTTCTACATTTGTTTGTGTTTTCTTTGAGGTTATGGGGTGGGTGGCGGCTTCTAAGGGTTTAGAAGTTTGGGCTTCTTATTTTAAGCAATGAAATTTGCTGTGTAAGGCTTAGAGCAAGACTATAAAAGAACAGATGAAGATTCTGAGCTTTTTGTGACTTCTCAGCATTTTGATGTGCTTACATAGCTTTGGTTTAAGATTGTTGGGAAAGATGTTTTCATCCCAGTCTTTATTGGTAATACATAGTATTGTATGTTTCAATGTACAAGAAAAGGGGAAAGTCGAGGGAACTATATTTATTTTCTTGTATGTCTGGAAGTCAAGTACAACCTTTATTTGAAAATATTCAGAAATTTATTGTAGGCCCAATTCATAACAGAAGTTTAATCTTTTCTTACGGAGATCTCTTTCTCACAGGTATTTAATGATACTGCTAGTTCATTTGTCTTAATTTCTCTTTTGCTGATCATATTCACAGCTGTGCCTTAAGTTTTACCCTAATCGTTGCTCCCATCTACAAACAGAAAGATGGAAGTGATGCAAAATGCTGCCTCTAGATAGCCTGCAAAATGCTAACATTTCTTCTGATATTAGACAAAACAAAGCATTTCTTGCTTTATAAATTTTGGATCTTGTCACTAAGGTGCTTGGTGGTCTTTTTTCTGTTTTTCTTTTTCTTTTTCTTCTGTGTCTTCTGTCTTGGTCCAAAACTCATGTCAGAGCTGTCCATTAAATACTTTATTCTGTTTTCTTTTTGGTTCTCCTATCATACAGGAAACTGTGTAAGATCACTGAGCAAGATTGGCAAAAATAAAATCTTATATTCTTGAATACTGTAGAGCTCATTTTTTTTTTTTATGCTTTACTTGTATTTTGATTTATTTTTATTCTATATGTATCTCCCCATTTTTAAATTGTGCTTTGTTTTGCTTTGGTGAGGTTAAGTCAAAGAAGAAGTCAGGAGTTCTGGGTGTTATTTCTTGTCTCTTAGAAAATTGCTGGAGGTCACCTTTCGTTAGTCACTTAACCTCTCTCTGCTTTACTACAAAATGGAATTTTAAGCTCAGCAGGTTTTGAAAAAGTAATTCATTAATGTTTTGCAAAAAAATGCTTTGTACTCCTTGGCTGGCAGGTGCTGGAGAAATAGAATTTGCATTTCTATTTAAATACTGAAATTATCTAGTACTAAGGTTCTCATGTTGATTCTGCTCTCCTGTAATCTATTAAAACATTAAAGGCAAGGAAAAAGTATTTTAAAAAGCTCTTGTTTTGTAACAGCTCCATCTTTAACTTCTGCTAATGGCTATCTCTTGTCAACAAAGTGCAAATCAATTTCAAGGCTAAACCCAAACTCTCTCATTTGCATATTGTTAACTGCTCTCTCTTTTCCTGTTAAACAGGAGGAAAAAGTCAATTAGATATGAGGCAGCTGTCTTATTAATGAAGGGGTGGGATAAAATGTAAGGAACTCTTCTTTTGTAGCATATGCTTCTGAACAGCTTGTTTTTCTGAAGAGGGACAACTGCAGAGTACCAAGTTTTGTCTATTGCTTGCAAGGCTTCTGCCTTTTTTCATTTATAAAATCTCATGTTTTCATTGTCAAATATTACCAAAATGAAGAGTTGCTCTTTACTTTCATTGTAACCAGATCCCTGTCAGGCCAGAGGGATCACATGAAATCGTGTGGTTGACAATTACCATGCATACACATACATTTTAAAAAAAAATCTCTCATGACATTCCTTTATGATTAAAACTTTGTTATAAACCATGAATGAATTATGGAAAAGAAAGCTGGAAGAAATCATACTGATTAGCCAAAGGACTTGGATAAAATGACGTTTCTGAGACCCTTATATTCTGAAGGACTATTTACTGTCTCCTTCCAGAGCATCTCGAGTGGTTTTGCAGAGGGAATCAGTTTCCTGTTTAGCGCAGTGTTTTTGTAAGCTAATGAGGGCAAAGCGTGAGCCATAGGCAATGATGCTGTGATATTAGCTGTGACAGGGAGCTTGATCATAATTATCTTAACGAGGATAGGGTTAATTACAGTGGAAACTTAAAGTTTTTTCTGTTTGAATGAGGCGGCACTGAATACGTTGTGATGTTTTGTCGGTTTGATGTGACTTTGAAAATTGCAGTGGAAATCTCTTGGCAACACTTGCTCTCCTCTGGGAGCAGAGTGTGAGCCCTGCAATGAGGAAACTGAGACGGTACCTGTGGGTGAGATAATGGGCAGCTTTCATGACATTAGAGCAGGGACAAGCAACCTGCAATCCGCCTCAGTGATGTTTATTAGCCTTTTGAAACTAAGGGAAACAACTGTTTGCCACAAGCCCTTCAGTGCTGGTCGCATTGTTGTGGTAACATTGTGTGTTTGTTTTAGTGTACTAACACAGGGAGACTTTTTTTAATGCCGTGAATTATGAGAAAACATCACAGATTTAATTTTAGACTGGTTTTCTTTTTTTTTAGGGGATTTCCCTCTTTTTATACTCGTGTGTCAGGTTGCTTGTGCCCTTCTTCTTATGCTGTGTATATATAAGCATTCCTCTCCTCTTTTGTAATGGGATCATAAGGAAATACTTGGAGTACATTAATATTGCTTGCTCAACCTCATTAAAAATAAAAATGACAGTATTTTGTACTGATTTCTGTCTCAGATTCTCAAAAATGCTTTCTCCATACCAATTTACAATTGCAATCCTTTCTTATCCCCCCATCTGCAGATGGGAGGTTGAGGCTCATGGAAGTTATGGGACTTGCTGAAGTTTGTACCATAAAACTGATTGTGTGGATTGTGTTTAAAACTTTTACACTTTGGAGTACTACTGCTGGGCAATATTTCCTAATATATTATGATGGTGGAGACTGTTGCATAGAATTTAGTGGGTAGTAACACTAAAGAAGCAAACTCTTATTTTCCTTTTTTATTTCTTTCCCATGTGTTACCATTTTTGTTTTGGTGCTGTTTTTTTCCTTCTGTTCAAGATGGAAAAAAATTTCATTAATAGCAAAACAACATGTGGCTGTAAATTTATATTAAGGGCTACACACACTCTCTGTACTGTGGCAACCCCTCCCATCTCCCTGGACTCTGAATTTAGGTGATTAAATCACCAAGTGCACACTACTCTGATGACATGAAAACAGCAATTATAAGCAACCCCCTGTGTAACATGGCTCCTTTTTAACTGAGCAGCTAATAACATTACATGGCAAAAATTATCAAAACCAGACAGGTGTAAGGAGATTTGCGCACAATTTCCTCTGCCTATCTATGAAACTAGTACCCTTGTGTTCAGCCCAGGGTTGTGAAAGAAAGGCTGTTTCAATAGGCAACTCCCTCTAGTGTTTCAAGGCCTTTTGTCCCCCTTCATGGCTTGTCATTTTGTTTTATGCCTCCCCTGCAGCAGTTTTGGATGTGCGCTTTCTTCTCCTTGCCAGTTGCCAACCATTTGCTGATTCTCATGATAAGAGTATTATATTTGCATAACATAACTCGGGAACAATGTGTATTTTGATGCTGACACTGACCAGAGCCCGAGCAGTGTTTTTTCACAAAGGACCTATTAACATCCCATAAGGCTCTGTGGTGCTGACAAGGAGGTGGCCTTCTCTGAACTCTTTTGGCAAGTCAGAGTCATACACTGAAATGTGAGATTTGGAAATAATCCACTATTTATATAATAAAGAGTATTTAAGGGGAATTTGCTAAACTAGGTTTGTCAAACTGAAATGAAAACTCGTAACAGCTTGATAAACTCACTGCTACTTCCTCCCAGTTTTTTGCCTTTTAAAGGGACTTGGAGGAAAGCACTATCTGAGAAGTTTGCTGCTTTCTCCTCGAATCTTGACTTTGGCAAAGCCGAGTCTGTTGTGACCTTTTGCTGAAATAGCTAGCTCGATGCAGCATGCTAGCACAGCTTTTAATGGTGAGCAGTTTATGTAGACTGAATTGAGATTTTTTCCCCAAAACTGTTCGTTAAAGGCGCATGCAAAACATGTGATCATTACCACGGTGATTATTTCAGTAAAATGTTTATAATAAATATTATAATAGATATTATAGCCTTTATTTTTTCAGCTTCAGAAATTGTAGTGTCAATGCACTGTAGTGATATGGATATGCCATAGGGTATAAGTGGCAAATTTTCTTCGGGTCTGGCTGCTGAGCATCAAAATGGCATTAGTGATAGTTGTACCTCCCTTTCAAGTCAAGAGCCTTTGGAGTCCTGGGACTGAAATACACTGTTGCAGTGTTGCACAAATGTTACTTGAATATTCATAGTTTAGTGTGCAGTACCCAGTGTAAAGGTCATACACTTGATTTCTTTTGGTTGCTTGGGCTATCTAAGTGTGATCTATAAATGGTCTGTGAGTTGTAGCTACAAAAGCAGTATCTTGTTTTTGTTGCACAGATGAATGTTAAATTGTCTTTTCTAATACTTGTGTTTTCCTCCAGTAATTTTACCGGTGGAACATTCTAACAGGGGCCTTGGCTGTACTTTGATCTTTGCCAAAAACAGGGAGGAGGGTGAGGAAATCCCCTCAGTGTAAATGTCATTGGACACGGAATAAATAGTATAACCTGAATCTCCCTTATTCATCACATTTTACAAAACAGCCAGGAGATACAGTGATGATCTTCCCACTGGTAGGCATAGTAGATCAGCTGTCAAGTCATGCAATCTCAGCACATCTTTAGGTGTCTGGTAGGTGAATGAGCTGTGAATGCATGTCTGTGCGTATGCTTTGTATATCGTGTGTCTTAGTTGATTAATGTGTGGGGTTTTTTTACAATTGGAATGAACAAGCATTAAGAATCAAGCTTGGAATAGATGCCTTAACAAGGTACTGAAATGTTCTTTTTTATTTTTTTCCCCCTTTGGTACTTTGCTATGAGAGGAATGAATGCTTCCAGAACCTTGTTTATTTACAAGTCATCATCTTCACTACCATATTGTCAAATGCTCCTTTTTAAAGCTGCTCTCTGCAATGTGACCTGTGGCTTGACAGTGGGGCAGCAAGTTCCAAGAGGAAAGCAAATGCCTTTTCTGTCTGGAGTAATTCTGCATTTTATTTTGTAGGAAACATTTTATTTTGTTTGCAGGAACTCAAGAAGCTAATTAAGAGGTTAATAAAAAAAGGGGGGAAAATCCCTTTTACATTTCCTATTATTGCATGTAAGGTAACTACTAAGAAATGATACTTGAAGTTGTATTTATTATTGTTAGCAGGGTATGATATTTCTTGGCAGAAATGATGGATGACAACTTAAATTTGTGTCCAGGGAATGAAGGTGAACTGTGACAGAGTTATTTATCTTGGGAATGGAGGTTAGGGTCAGGCGAGGCTGGGTGCCTGAAGGCACAAGACATTGACAAATTCATCCTGCAGGCCCCATATCTGAAGCCTTTTGTTTTGGATCCTGGCTACTCACTAAGTGACCCGCATCCTTCATCCTGCCAGCATGTGAAGGATGTGTTGCAGTGCCAGCACTCCCCTTGCCACTAATGCTTGTCATTCACTCTTCTGACAGGCCCAAACCAAAACTATTCCCACTCCTGAAAGGGAAGGTTAAAATATTTATTTCAGCTCATAATGGCCTCCCTGATTTAGTGGAGTATCATTTTTCCTGTTGCCTTTGTCGTTTGCAGGTCACTAGAAGGACTGAAAACATTCAGTTACTTGGAAGAACTGATCTTGGACAACAATCTACTCGGAAATGACCTTCTCTTACCCAGGTTACCCCACCTCCATACCTTAACGCTCAACAAGAACCAAATATCCTTTCAAAGAAATACCTGCAAAATGTCAAATGAGTTTTATGTGTCAGCCAAATTAAAGTGTGTGAAATATAGTTCATGTGCAGACAAAGCATTCTCTCGTTTGGCACCTGGAATACTTCACAGTAATTTATTACGGGTCATTCATAAATGAAATGCACCATTATATCTTCCTGTTGCTCCATTTTAGTGAGAGATCTAAGTTATGGCTCTGAAGAAATCTTTCTAATAGATAAAATAGAGGAAGAAAATAATGTCAGTGCTCCCCGTGTGCAGCAGTTCCTGTTTGCTTGGGGTTCTGTTGCAGGCTGACCTCTAGTGGAACAGAGCGTGCAGTGAAACGCTGTTAGGTTTTAATACTTTAAAGAGCTCTTAAAGCATTAAAGTAAAGTAAGATGAAAATTATTTAAACCCGAATAATAATCTTGATGATTTTCTCTATTTTCATGAAACTGGTAATATGCACAATTGGGTAGCTGCTGTGCAACTGCAGCTGTAAAAGCATCTCACTCTCTTCTTGGTATCCCAGTTCTGTAAAAAATCACATAAAATACTTTGCAAATCAAGGTCTTTATACAGTAAAGTCTTTTGATGTATGAATAAGTTCAGTTTTAACCAATCAGTCACTTCTCCATATGCCTAAAGTTATTGCTTACTTCTGTTTATTAGGAATAAATATTTCAACATTTGTCTAAATACTCTGCTGAATCAGAGCCCCTAGTCTGTAGGCTTACAGATAATGGTCTGTAAAAATTAATTATCTGCAAAGTCTGTGGGCGTAGACTTGATTATTCTGTATTTTTCCCATACTTTGACCCATCTGGAGATTTGAGGGTGTGTAATATGTGATTTTACAGAAGTGAGGGGTGATCAAACTGTGGCCAAAAGGCCAACTGAGGCCTGGAGTCCTAGAGCTCAGCCCACTGAAGCTCTGGCCTTGTAATTGCAGCGTGAGGACAAGACTGCTCAACTGCAGGCTTTTATTACAGACAGTGTAAACAGAGAGCAATTTACCTCCTACTAAAACAAAATCCTCCTACTGAGGGGAATAAAAATAACTGCAGATTCTACGATTTCTGCTCTTATTTTTGACTCCATAAATAAATAAAAATCAGCAGAGTAACTTTCTTTCTTGGAGCTGTGGAAATTTGCCAAGAGTATCTCTTGAACAGTAACAATCATTACTGTACTATGTATTTAGCTGGATTTATGGTTAATGCAGGGTGTTGTGGGTTGGATTTTGAGGTTTTATTGTTTTCTTGTTTGCTGCCATGGTAAAATCTGAACTTGCAAAGAATGTACGAGAACATTTTTGGTGATGTCACTTAAAACCACAAAGTGTAACTTTGGCCTTAAGACCAAAACCAGGTAAGTGTATTTGTCCTAGGGACAGCAATCCAGGAAGTGTTTTGTACTTACCAAAAAGAGGGCAGAGGTATTGAATTTTAACTCAGTGACCAAAATCAAAGGGAAAACAATTATCTTGTCACTAGAAATCTTTAAAGAAATTCTTCTGGTCTCACAGACAAACTGAAATAGTATTGCCAAGTGAGTAAGCTCTCAAAGACAATGATAATGTGATAAGAAGGATTTGATCTATCCCAGGATTTTTTTAAAATTCAATCCAAGAACTATGGAGCTAGAGCTTCGACAGTATTGAGCTACCCAGGTCATAGAAATAATATATGCAATTTGTAGTGTGCTACAAATAATTTAATAGAGGAATTGCTGAAATACTTGTAAAATACCTGTTGTATACAAACTGCCCAGAGAAAAATTAACTGCTGTCCATCATTAACATCCTGAGCCGTGGGGAGCAGTGATCTCTTGTAGGGAGGATACATCAGTCTGCAGAAGCATAGAGACCTTCCAGATTCCTCTCCTCAATGTTAATGCTGTGTTTGGAAAAGATCTTGTTTGCACTTGAATCACTTATTTTAATGAATTATTTCTCTATAGAATTCTTTGAAAAATGTTGAGAAAAAAATGTACATTTAGTAGAATAATGAAATATATTACAGGAAAGATTGTTCAGTATATGACAGTAGCACTACATAAAGAACACAAGTGAGCAAAGAATACTGATCTGAAGTAAAACTTCAGTAGGTGGAATATTGCCATGTATGCATAAATATTTAAAGAGAGAAAGTGAGAGAGAGATGAAAATAAACAAAAAATCCAAACCAACCCCTTTGAAAATTGGAATAGCATGTAAACTTTAGAACACATATGAGAGCTTTCCTGAGAATCTCTTAGTGTAGCTGTATTCTTCTCTCCTTTTACTCTGGCTTCATTTTGACCCATATCCTGTTTCGATAGTTCTGATAAGAGCTTTCTACTCCTTTTGCACAGTTGGCTTATTGTGTGGCATTGTATGTGTAAATAACGTTTGTGCCCTCCTGACATAATGTCTGGGTACTGTACAAATGTGAAAGCTTATCTCTAAATCAGGCAAAGACTTAGAAGAATCACCTGGTGTGTTTTTCTTCTGGTTGCGTATTTCAGTTACAGTCAGGCCACTTCCAATTTTCCTGCTAGAAGTGGAAGAAGCAAACTGAAATATTACACTCAAAAATGTGTTATCGCTCAACTTTTCTGTAATGTTTAATCTCTTTAAAAATCTTTTGAAATGCAGCCTATATAACAGAAACACTTACAGGAGAGTCCGGAACACTGCAGAGTTGGATTATGTATCTAACATGCTTTATTTCATGTATGGTTATTTTTTAAAAGTCTGATTTACTTTGGGAAGCATATCTTAGTTTCTTTCTCACACACAGTGGATGGCAGAAAGCAGCACAGATCAGGATGGATAGGGATAGATGAGAAGTTGCTTTTGGAGGAGGACTTATGACTGAAGTAGCCAGTGCTTGTAATGGGAAGCCTCATTTCACCTTTTAAGTGTGTTGACCAGATACTACAAATCAGTCAGGCAACTTCTAATTAGATTTATTTCTTTGTGTGTGTTATAGCAATGTGAGGGTTTGTGTCTTTTCATTGTGCTGATCTTGACCAGTATGGAAAAATATAGCATGGACATTTCAATTTCCTTTGCAGTTCAATCTTTATAGTATTTGTCGAAACTACTCAAATGGGCAATTTCAAAATTTGACAAACTATCAATAGATAGTTTAATGACTTGATTTTTAGGTTGAGTGAATACATTAAAGACACCAATTGTCTTCTATTATGTGTGGTTCCCCATTCCCTCTAAGCAGACAACTGAAGTGGTACAGAACTCTTCCTGCATAGGCTTCTGAGTTCTCCACACCACAACTGTGGATTTAGTGAAATCCATGTGGCTTGACAGAGAGCTGCTGTACCTAATGAGCCAAGAATCTTTCTTCTGGTATAAGGTGTACCTGAAGTAAAAATAAAGTCATGTGAATGCCATCATGGAAGAGAGCAGTGGTCTTCCATACATCTATGGAAGACAGAGGTAGTCCAAAGTCCAGGTGATTCCTTGTGCTGTTCTACAGCAGTGCCTGCAGGAGCTCGACTTCAGATATCAGAACTTTTAAAAAAATTGTCAGCTGCTACTTTATTTTTGTCTTTGTGATGCCTTGTTACTTAATAACAATGAAATGTGGTCATCAAATCTGCAGCTTTGGAACCATGGGGATTCTAAAATGCCTTTAAAAGCATTGGCAACTCCAGCTACATGAAGAAAACTAATGCTGCTCCAGTAGACAGAATAGTATTTTTTTCCCATATATTCAGTATGCAGGAAGCTCTCCATGAGATATATGGACTTAGTTAATTACCATCCACTCTGCACCTTTTTTTGTTCAGCAAAGTGGTTTCAAAGTCAGTGAACAAGGCCTTATCTCAAGGTCCTATCTCCCTGCTAGGTAGGGTTCAAGCCAGAATGTGGCATGCAAATGACTGTGTGACATCCTATTGCACACAGAGAAGAGGGAAATGTATACTTGCATATTGCAAGCTATTTCTGTGGTTATACAACCTTGAAGACCTAGCACATTCTAATGGAAAGGCGTTCAGGTGGCAAAGATCTTTTCATGCTGCATTCAGAGGAGAATTGGTAACTTCTGATTCAAGGCTATTTACATGTGGAACAGCTTGTGATTGCTACATCATGTTTGTGATAAATTTAATTGAAGCAAATGTTTCAGCTGGGAATAAATATGGGTACCTTTATCACATTGATGACTCTGGTAGAAGTGTTATTCAGCTGTTTTAATGTCAGGTTGATTGCAGCAAGTGCATGACAGATGATTAGTTGACAGAAAACTTTTGAATGACAGTTTTGGGTCTTTCTATGTGATGGTCTGGAATTCTGTCTGATATTCCTGATATTCTCATGTACATATTTCAGAAATATTTTGAACGTGTGCTGATTGCTCTTTACTGTGTCTCTTTGCTTCCAAAAGCTTCCAAAAGCTGCAGTCAGTGAAGTTCATTAACATGGAAAATTCTCCTGCAACTCTTTTGGAGGAATGGAATGACTTCTTCAAAGATGATGGTGGAGCAACTTGGAAAGCACTGAGAGAGAGAACAAGAATGATTACTTTCCTGTATTTGAGTGTGTGACTAGTAAAAAGAATTGCTAGCAGGCAAAAAGTTTACAGAAAGAAATCCCAGATTCTCTTGCATATGTCAAACTATACATAAAAAGTAATTATATGGTGAGATAGGAAATTTATAAGGTTTTTTTAGACAGAACAAATTAATTTAGAAACTTAGCATAGGCTGTGTTTCTGCATGGGTTTGACCTGCAGTTTTTTCCTGAGAACAAGCATGAATATGGTTATACCAAGAATGCTGGCAAGGAAGGAAGAAATGCTGTGGTGTTTGGGGATGGCCATCCTTAGTGCAGCTGGCCCTTATATTACTCCCCATGAAGGATTTATGCATGTCTCTGCCCTGGAATATGCAGAAAAGACACAGCTAAAGAGACTCTTGAGAATACAGAAATCTGGAATAGAGGAACTCGGGAGATATTGTGCAGTAGTTTCTGTGTGAGCCCACTCAACCTCTCAGAAGTGTAACAGAATAGTCTTGTACTATTCTTGCTGTCAAAAAACACAGCTTAGCATCAAAATGACTGTCCCTGCTTGTGAGGGTCTCCTAAAATTGACTAAGTCAAGTGGCACTATCCACTCACAGTTTGGAACTTTGTCCATGTGCAAATGTAATATTCCCTGGGAGCTAATCTTTGAGTGGTTTGAAAGGGGATGTAGTCCTGATTAGCCACTAGAATTTTAGCCTGGGCTATAGGATTTTCTACAAAACAAACAAAAGTGCCACAAGCTTGCACAGATAGTTAATTCTTAGCCAGAGAAAGAAGAGACATCATTTGCTTTGGGCTTTTGCTTGTTCCTTCTGCCTTTGAGAGAACCTCAAAAACAGTGGTACTGGGTATGAGAGACACAGTGAAAACAGACAAGTCAGAACATGCCTATTTGTAGGATATTTTTGGTTCCATGAAACTTGCAAGAAATTGTATTGCTCTGCAGCTAAACTGGACCCATCATCGTACTGTAATTTCCAGATAATTCTATTACTACTGTCTCAGTGTTGCTAACAGCATTGGTCTTTCTGAACAGAAAATCTGCTGATAACAGAAAATCTGGCTGTGTGTGCTTATATGTATTTCTGCTTGTGAACAGTCTAAATATGCATGTGTGGTATGCACATTGTAACAGTCTGAAGGGGCTTTAAAAAGCTCATTTGTGAGAGATACCCAGTTCTTTCAAATGTTTCCCTAACTTAAAACTAGAAATAGTGCAAGAAATAAGTATAGTCCCGTGGTGTGGATGAAATTTTAAAGTGTGTGCAGTGTGTTTCTGTTAATTGTTCCTGAAGACCAAGTTACATTTTTGGAGGGAACCATTGTTGTACAATTCCTGAGAATATTATAGCTTGTGAGCTGTAGAGCTGATGATTTTAAAATTTTAATTGTTACAGTTTTTTAGTTTGTTTCATGTCTGTTAGAAAGAGTTAATAGATTGGTGATGATGCCACTTGAATTAGGAGATGGATTACTACACTAAGGGTTTTTAATTATCACAACAGCAATGCTTTAAATCATTTTTCAAACAGTAGGCTATAGTGTAAGTGTTGGCATCCCTGTTACATATTCACCTGGTAATTAGTGACACTGACTTTAGGCAGATCAGCCCAGAGCTATTTTTACAGGGCTCTAAATAAATAAATACATTTTCACCAGCACTGTCCATGGATTTAATTGTAGGTTTTCTTTTTTTGGAGAGAATGGAGCTGAAATTGTTCTTAGAAGTGGCACAGCAGGATTTTGCAGCTCTTTGGTTCTGATTGCAGCAATATGGTGCTCCTTGGACTGCAACAATAAAACATAAAAAGGAAGCTGGCAATAAGATTTTAGACTTGCTTTGATTTTCTCTCTCCATATTTTCCTAGCATTGTTTTAGAAAGACATAACGCTTTTGGTGGCATCATATAGTTCCAGTATTGTGATTTAAATACGTATTTGACATGCTAATTAACTAAGAACTGCACTAGGAGTGCACCATGACTTATGAGTCATCTCTGAGAAGTACTTAATCATGAGAATTTTAACAGGATATCATTCAGTTTTTTCCTTCATGCTTTGTAAAAATTAACTGTGGTGTTAGGTGAATGGGGCTTCTTGGAAAATCAATCTGTACCTTGCATTTTGTTTTTAAGGGGATAAAAAAGATAAATCCTAAAGAACGGAAAAATTAAATATTTTATTTATGATATAACTGCTAATTCTCTTGCATGAGATACTTTTTAGGGGGTGTTTTTGCATCTGAAAATAAATGCTCAGACTTTAGATATGAGGTATTAGAGTCTAGACACTAACTTCCAAATTTGGGAGATTTGGATTTTTGAAATGCAGATTATCAACTCCTGTTATTTACCTAAAATTCTTGGTGAATATGCTGTCTCTCCCTTTTGCTTTCCATAGCATTTTAAGGTGTAGTCTTATACTTTTTGCATATCTAAGCTGACACTGCTCTTCATTACATTTCTAAATACATCCTGATATTTGCCTGGTAGGCTGCATGCCCGTGTGGGAGTTAGAATACATGACATGCTCCACATCCAGCACACTTCTGGGGAGAACAGCTTTTACACAAGAAATAGCTCTGCTGAATTGAGAAGCAAAAGTCCTGCACGTTCACTTAATAAAAGAGGCAAAAATTTTGAATGACTTGTTATTTTTTTGTTGTTGTTGAGGTGTTATTTTTATGTGGTGGTTTTCTTTCTTTTGATAGGAAATGAACAGATACAATCAAAGCCTTGCAATAGCCAGCCTCCTGTGTGTGATTGCTGTTATGGCAATAACTGTCTTTTATAATAATAAACTATTTCTCTCAGGGAGCCTTTTTGTGGCTTAAGCAATCCTGCGAGAAATTAAGTGTTTCTCCTGGCTGAGGGAGGGTGCCAGGTTCAAACACTTCTCTAACAGTCTTCGGAAACTTTTAAAAAGCCTTTTCCACACTTGAACATGTGTGGAAAAACAGTTTGTGAGTTTCCCATCACAGTCACACACTTCCTGAAAGAGCCATGAAAAAGTTTATGTGTGAGCTTAAGGTCCAGGTATGAAAATGAGCACCAAGTTTTGATTGGTATTTGTCCTAGCTAGCAAATCATATGGCACTACAAAAAGATAATTCTTTCTTAGGGTTTGGAAGAGTGATTACTGATATAAAGCATTTGTAATGTGGCTTTGCCAAATTAAAAGTTAGCATTCCCACCTTTTCAATGAGTTCATAGAACTTATTTCCAACCCTCATTTTCCTCGCTCATGTGAAATATTTAAGTATGACTGCTTAGATCTTACAGGACAGAACACTAACTACGAGTGTGGATACATTGATTTTAGTATACTACAATCATTAATTGTTGGCATGATCTTCATGTGGTTTGGATATAAACTAAAATTCCAGGCTTACAAAAGGAAGACCACATTTTTAACAATGAAGCTCTTTTCTCCATTTTGTATTGCTTCTGTTGCCCTTAAGATATTGGGGTGAAGAAATAAAGTAAATTCCATCAGCTAAAAACAACAAAGATAACAGAAACACATAAATCAAGTATAAATAATAGCGACAAACTGAATTGAGGATTTAAAACAATAGTTTGTCTCTAACAGCAGGAGGGAATAAAAACAGAGCAATGAATACCCTTTAATGGTTTTGAATAATTATTACTCTTGTCTAAGTCAGTTGATTTTTAGATATTGGAAACTTTTCACACACACACATGCATGGAATATTTTTTGAAATCACACCAATATCTTTGTATGTAAATTGAAGCAAAATAGAATGTATAGTAGTTCCAGTTTTAGAGACTGTCACATTAGGCTGTAATAAAATAATTATTTGATCAATTAACAAATTGAGGTGCAAATGGTTGAATATTGTTGTTTAGGCTTAATCCTAAACTGTGATTTCCAGTATTGAAGTGGTTAAAGACAGTTTAACCTTTGTTTGCTTGTTTGTTTTGTTCAGGTTTACAATAATGAAGGTGCACCCTTCTTATTTGTGTTGTGAGAAATAGTTAAGTTAAAAAGCCTCATGAACATCAAAATATAAGGCTCTTTCAATAAAAAAAATATGCTTTACAAGACTTTAAAGCTTCATATATAAAGTATTTGTAACACTGAAGTCTTTAGGTTGCACTTAGTAAAGCAGTAATTGGCATATCCTAATTGAGTAGTTACAAATGTGTTGCTGTGACACTCAAAACGTTTATATGCTGGGAGTGAACCTGGGTTGTTGTGGTTTGACTTTTTTCTTTTGCTTTTTCTTTTTTTTTAAACTCATTTTCCAGTGGACTGAATATATTAGTGATGAATGTGCTGTGAAACTAACTGTTTGTTTCCATGCTGGAAAAGTTTCATGGCTCCAGCAATTGCTAGCCATTTTACCACACAGCATCCATCATTTTGTCAAACTTTTAATGTTTTGTAGTGAACCACCTAGGAAAAAAAGGAGGAGAAAAGAATGACAAAACAGCCCAATTCTTTCATTCCATGCCAAAAAACTGACTGAAGTTTATCCCTGTTTGCCCTTGGAACAATTAATGTGACGTTTTCCTGAATGGCATACTAAATTTGATTGTCAGTTATTGAAATGTATGTTTAAATCAGCAGTGATGCAACTCTAAATGCTTTTCTCATTAATGTCATTGAATCCTTAACCCACTACCTTTGACACATAACAGAATTAGAAAGCCTTTTGGACCATTTGGCTGAAGTTGTGCCCTCACTACAGTATCTCAGTTTGCTTGGAAACATTGCCTGCCCAAATGAACTGGTCTGCAAAGAAAAGGATGAAGATGACTACCAGAGATACAGGTTAGTGTTTTCACTTGTAGATGTGATAAGGCATGAAGGTTTTGTTTTACTACTGGAAAAACACTAAACTAAAATCAACCCAGAGTCTCAAACAAACATCTGTTCAGTTCTGAAAGCATTGTAACATTCTGCCATGCAACACCTGGGAATCTGAGTAGCCCCCATTTCAGTGAGACCATGCTCAGGAACTCTCTTGCAGGAAACATTTCAGTGCTGTACAGCACATGTCTGAGTTGAGCAGGTGTGCACAGGATTTCCTGAATGTGAGTGTTCATATACCCCCTACTCAAGGCATTTCCTTCTTTAAGGCCAAGATAAGGCAAGGTTTGCATACACTAAGGGTGACAGGCAATAAAAAAAAGAAACAAACAAACAAAAAAATTACTCCACTGAGATAGCCAATTGCCTTATCTTCTGCTCATGTTAGACATGGTGCTAAGTTGCTTCTATTGTAGTTATCAAAGCACTATTAACACAGAATAAATGACTCCTCCTATATTGTGCTGCTTTACTCAGAGCAGTTACATTCTAATAAAGAAACCCCAAACTACCTTTATAATGTCATGCCAGTGAGCTTGATTACACAAGAGATCATCTGAATATGGAGGCTTGATAAAATACTTTTAAGTCCAACAGAAATGTTGCTAAAAGTTGTAAGGATTATTAAAAAAAAAATAAACCAAACCAGAAATACTTGTGACTGATGATGCTTATGAGTATAGATCCATAACTTATGGAATGACTGCTAAGTGACATCATTTTCAGAGCTATAACCCTAAGACAGGTGAGACACTGATTATACAGGGAAAAAAAAGACATTAGATGTATTTTTCCTTGCTGCCATCTGATGCATTGTTTCAGTCCTTGTGTGCTTTCTGATAAACTTTTCCCATTGGCTGCAAACAGCACTGGGAGGGAGGTCAGAGCCAGGCAGTGCTGGTCACCTCGCCTTGCACAGCCTGAGCTTGCTTTTTGTTGGGATCACCCACAGGATTCAGAGTTTATTATATAACTCTGATCTTACCTTCAGGTGATCCAAACCGTGCTGTAGGAGTTAGGATAGAACAATACAAAGTAGAGGAGACTAAAAGCAGGTTTGTGGGGAATGTATGGGTTTGAATTTGATGTATTCAGCAATGGTATAGGTTAAACAGCAGCACAGCTGTCCCAGATGTGCATCAATACTTTTTAGTTTGTTCCAGAATTTTGAGAAGGATTTCTAGGTTGTCAGACTTTCACCTTTTAATGATTCCACTTTTGAATCCAGCTTAGCCTGTAGCATTTTGGATTTCATGGAGTAGAGCAGCCTAGGTTTAATAAAATATTTCCTATTGCTTTCACACTTAAGTGGAAGGTATGCCTACTATCCAGCTTACAGGACTATAATAGTGCTGTCTCTATGTAAATTTATGTGACATGTGCTCTAGAAAATTGCTTAAAAAATGAATGATATTTCTACAGTTTACTGTTTTTCACTTTAAGTATGTTTTCTGACAATATGTCTCCTATTAATCATTTAAGCAAAAGTAGTATGTTAAAGGAGCCATTCAGAGGCAAGAACCCGTGGTTCATTTAGTGCTCTCTGAAAAAATTCCTTATTGATTGACATCCTCTGTGGTTATGTGATGTAATATTTATAATATGTCACAGAGCCATACATCAAAACAAGCATGTCCCTTGTTTCATTTCAATGCAAAAATGTTGATTTTGGAGGGGTCAAGGTGGTTTTAGGTCACATCGTGGCAAACCACGATGTCAAAGTGTGAAGGGATTCTATTTATGTATCTGCTGGAAACTGCAACATTGCTTCCATTTTCTTTCCTCTCGATTTTTCAAAACCCTGGGTGTTTCTTTCTGTATAAACTGGGTTAATTGAAGCACTTTGAAGAAAGAAGAATGGGCTTCTAATTAGTTGAATGATGTATGGTTCTGCTGCTATACTGAAAGTTGCCTTTTCCTTTTCTGTTATTATTTGTTGCATTATATGAAACTGGACAGCATTAGATTCAGAAGCCAAAACTATGGATCAATCAAGTGATGTATCTGCCTATCTTTAGGAGAACATATATCACCTGCATGATGGAAGTGATCAGAAGGACTCTTCTAATTTTACCCTTGGTAGCTAATTCAGAGTTTTGAGTACACATTCAAGAGCATCTTGAACATAACTTTTGTCTTCCAGTTTCAGCATTTTTTAATGGTTTGAAATAACTTTTTTCCTTTTAAAAGTTCATTTTCTTTAATTTTGATAAATTTTTAAAAATTAAAATA
>VWYP01034164.1:26327-82075 GCA_013400435.1 Pycnonotus jocosus | reverse complement strand
ACCAAACCAACCAAACAAAAAGCAACAGAAAACCCCACAAAGTTAGCAAATAAATAGGTAGCCCATAAAACCCAGGAAAAGCCTCATGTCCTTCTTTTGTCCTGACCCTAGTTTTATGGAAAACAAAATGCAGAAAAAATTAAAAGTGAGAAGGAATGTATAAGAGCTGCAACAGTAAAAAGAATAGTGTCTGTAGCCCTTAATATCAGTTGCCATCAGTTATGGTCCTTCCTTTTCCATGGTTCTGAACCCCTTTTTTCCAAAAAAGCTTATTAGAATTAGAAGCAGTAAAAAAACAGCTAGGTTCATATCAATGAAATGTTTTCCACTGGAGGAGATACTGAAACAGACCTAGATCTTTGAGTACTCCAGATAAATAAGAGAGAAACAAAAAAGGGGTGATAGAAAGATGTTCAAAATAGAGCATGGAAAAAAATGAATTTTTTTTTCATAATAATGATTTGAAATATAACTTAAATAAGCATTAAATAGCATCTCTTAAATATGAGCTTTTTTGCTTTGTTTTGTTTTCTTCTGTTTTTTAAAATTTGTTTTTGAAGAATAGCTATAGTGAACTGCTCTAGAAAAAAGCTTGATATGTTTCTTACATTTTTCCCATAGCCTGAAATATTCTGTCCTGTCCAGAAGCGATTCTCCTGTGTGCTACAGAAATTAAAGCATGAATAAGAAATTATAGCACTTTAGATAAAAGTTAAAATCATATCTTGTTCATACTTAAACTATTCCAAATGGTAAACAGAAAACCTAGCAAAAATTTAAGTATTTCCGTAGACAGAAAGATAGTCCTGTCTTCCCTGAAAATTCTTGTAATATTACAAGTGAAACTGAAAACCAAAGTGCAAACTGGAGTACTCATAGCAGTAAGTGAATGGAGATTTCCAGTGCATTGTTTCTCTACCACAATGCAGACTGGTGGAGGTTTTTTTGTTGCAGGTTTTCTTTCCCCCCTCTCTTAATTAAAATTCAAGAAGAGTTATCAGTAATAGTAGATTTAACAGCACATTGAAGATAGAAAACATTAGAGAGAAGAGTAAATTGAAATGTATCAAAACATTAAATTTGGATAAACACCAGAAAGTGAGAGATGCAACAGAAAAAAAAAGCCAAACACCAGGAAAAAGTAGCCTCCCCAAACCCCCAAGGATTCTTAGAAATTATACTACAATAAACTCCTCTTTAAACTATGTAAAAAGTCAAGTAGTTTTCACATCATAGTACTATAATGTCACAGAACAAGCTCCAAACTCATCTTCTCCTTCAGAATGACTGTTCATAAAAGAAGGCTTTCGATTGCAGAAATTGTAACTTGCTGAAGCTGAGATTTTTTGATTATCTCTCTTGAGATCAGCTTTTGATATTTCAGTTGAGAAAGGATTACGCAGACAGATGTAGACTTTTGCAAGTAAAATATGGTTTTCCAGATTATGACATATTTTTAAAAGACTGGGAGCTAACCAGAGATTTAAGTTTCTATTGACCTCACTTTTAGCAAAAAATAAAAACCCCCAAAGCTAGAGATGTTATAAGTATATCAACACGTAATGTATCATTTAAGTAATCACCTTCTACAGATTTGAATGCCTGATAAGCAAATAAATATAGTACACCCCTCCCAAATATAAAAGAAAACAAACAAACAAAAAATCAGCTTTAACAAATAGTTGAACAGATTCCCATGAATATTTTATCTTTATATTGCACTTTTTACTCAAACATTTTAGAACCACAAATAAAAGAAATTCCACACAGTTCATGAAATCCATCTGTCCTAACTGCAGTCTTGGTAAAAAAACATGCTACTCTAGATACTGTAATTCCATCTGAGTCTCTTTTTGCAATTACTGCATTGTTACAGTTCTCAATGTGCATAATTAGGCACATTTCACTGCATAAATTACTGCATTCTACTAGAAAAACTTGTGTTAATAACATTTTAGAGGAGAGGAACATGTATTCAAAATTTAGAATATTCAATTCAAGATACTATTTGTCAAAGTTCAATTTATCATGTCTGTGTTTTGGTGTCTTCTGTGCTTTATCAGCCTTTTTTATTTAGAACTCTCAAAAAATTGAGCAAAAACGCATACAAGTTTTAGTAGCACGAAAGAAGAGTGTAGATCATGCA
This sequence comes from Pycnonotus jocosus, assembly GCA_013400435.1. Lineage (NCBI taxonomy): Eukaryota > Metazoa > Chordata > Aves > Passeriformes > Pycnonotidae > Pycnonotus > Pycnonotus jocosus. The sequence goes on along the minus strand of VWYP01034164.1, from coordinate 79,929 downwards.
TCGTTTGGGTTGTACACAGTAATTCCTTCATACAAGTTTATTCATTTGATTTATCAAAACTAAAACAAAGCTGTACCATCAGCATATGCATCCCAACAAGAAGGAAATAAAGACCATTCCCAGAGTGTGGCACTGTTACATATATTCATTTTGCATACAAAACAAGTCTTACCCAGATCTAGTTGTTTTATATTCCACCTTAAGGATAGGTTTGCAGGGTTCTGGCTTCTTTCCATCTTTCAGCTGCTTTCCTAAAGTAAATGATTTTCCTGTGTTAATCTTGCAGTTCCGTAACATTATGGCAAGTAATGAAATTCACTGTGCAGCTTGAGAAGTATAAAATTCACACAAACATATATTCAACAACTTTGACAGTTATAGAGTATGCCTTGGAATAATATAATTAAAAACTTGTTAAAGCTCTCAACACATCAACTTAGAATGCTTAGGGAAAAAAAACCCTCTAAACCTGACTGCTATAGAATATTTGTTTTCAGATGTGTAATCCTCCCCTAAAGTGCTGTTTTTAGTAGCACTAGGAGATCTACAATTTACGTTGTGTCTATCCTTTTGCAATTAAAATTGGTCAGCTCACTAGTGAGGTTTATCCTGTGTTTTATCCTTCAGGGCTAAGACTTCAATTGAGCATGAAAAGCCTACTCTCTCTCAACTGTTCAATTATCCTCACTGATACAGCCACACTTAAAAATCTAAAGTAAGTAAGTTGCTAAGACATGAAACAGACGTGCACAGCATGTAAGGCTGGCATCTGTGTAGAACTTATTTGAAGAGCAGCAGTATATTTCACAGAAGAACAACAACATGTAGTGTTAATTTCCTAGATTAACTTTAATGCAAGACCTCTCAGAAGCAGGAACATCTTACCAGATGCTATTCTTATTCTGTTACAATCCTTTCCGAAAATTTATGTGGTAATCTACACATTTATCTATCAAACAGGTACTTGCTTATACATATTTTTAATGATATATGGGATTGTAATGTCAAGCAAAAAGCAAGCTCTGCAAAATATGCATTAGTTAACTCTGAGATCAGTGCCATTGTGTGAAAGACAAGCTTAGAGAAAGCTGCACTGATTTGGATTCTTATTTCATAAAGATTTTTCTTTTTCAAGTGAAATCCATGAGAAACTGATATGACTGAGAAATATTTTTACTGCATTGCAAGTGCACTTTTCATACCTGTTTTTGCAAAACATACTTCTATTGAAAACAATTTCTCTATGTTTTAAGAGAACTTGTCAAGTGTTCCCTTTATGTCAAGGGCAGTGGGTATCCATTCTCATCTTACCGTGTGGAGTGATTGTCTGGAAAGGTTTGGTAGGAGATTTTACATTCCATATGGTCAAGGTACCATCTGAGTGACTACAAATGAATTGTTTTCCTTCATGATGCCAAGCCACAGAGTGGATAGCCTATGCAAGTGAAAGCAGAACAACATAAGTCATGTATCTTATTTATCATTTTATTTTAACTCAGTGACATTAAACAGAAATAGCCGATTAGAGAAATTGCTAATCAAAAAATCCCTATCCTATTATGTCCTAATTTACCCACGGCATGTTTTCTGTACATAACTTGTACTTTCAGACAAAATTTACCCACCAAAAATACTGTCTTCCCTGTAGTGTCCTGTTTAGGAGGGTAAGGGGGGAACTCACCCTCCTCAGTGTAATATTGAAACATTCTTCCATGAAGGGTAGCATGAAGAGAATAACTGCAAACACTTAAGCTTTGCTAACCAAAATTTTTCAGTATTGGGAAAAACATACTGTCTAGACAAAAAACATGAGATGATATTATTAACTTCAGTATTACACATCATTTCGAGATGTTTATATGGATGTGCACAAGAGGCAAGCATTGGCTCAAAACTTCCATAAAAAAAGAATTGAAGTAACAAGACTTTTTGAAATTATGATGATGAAAGCGAAGTATTAGCCTGGATGCTCAAATATTGCAATGGCAGCTTCAAGGTGCAGGAAAGCACAGAAATCTATTTGTAAATCTTTTCATAAACACAAAATCATCTCTATATTCCTAAGATTAGGAATGGAATAATTACACCCTGCCACATAAAATCTACAGAAAACAGCTAAACAAATAAAATCTAGTTGCTGCCTTCAGACAAGAGGAAAGTAAACAATGATGCAAAGAATACAAATAAGGCCAAAATATTAACTAGCAAGAAAAGACTGGTGCCATTCCTGCTTCCAGCATCTTTGTTAGTACATGGAGACATGTACATTAGGTGATGTTCAAGGGAATTTTAAGCATGAAAATATCAGTAAACAATGAAACCTTAAAGTATTTCTCTACTACCCAGAAGGTGCAAAAGGAACCATTGACTCCAAAAAATATGGAACTTTGGTATTACTGAAAAGGTAGAATTTATAACAAAGATGTTACTTTAGGTAAATTAGAAAAGCAGATGCTGAATAAGTGAAAACTAATGGGCTTTACAATACTCTCAGTAGTAATTCTGTCTGTAAGAAGGGCTTTCACTCACTCCAGCTCTGCAGGGACCTTGGGATTTCCTCTGTGAGGAAACCTGGGTGTGTGTGCAGTAGAGAACTGTAACCAGCAGTGACAGCTTAAGCAGTAATTACTGGCTGAAGAGCACATTTCAAGACAGAGCCAAGTGAGCTTTGCTCAAACTGATTATACACAGATCAGGTCTTAATATTTCATGAAGTTATACAGAGAGACAAGACAGTTGCCAGCAAACTGAATGGGAGAATCCAGAGCTTAAATGACAGAGGGAAATGGCTATGCTAAATGAGTCTGGAGTCTCCAATAAAAGTTTCCCCAATATAAATTAATATAACATCTGGATATATGTAAACTAAAGATTAAGGTTAGCATTTCTTAGTGAAATTTAATATTGTTCTCTAGGTATTGTGGAATCACTATAGATTTTCTTAGATTCTGTGCACCAAAATCATATCTACACATGTAGCTCAAGAACCTACATGCCTCACATGATATCTCCTGGTGTCAAAGTGAAATAGTCTCGATCATTCTGCCTGTCAAATAAATTTTTATTTACCAAGAACTGCTATTATAAAAGAAATCTTGCATAAATATTGGATTTCTTTTTAACAACATTATACCAAAAAAGCAAGATATCAACAAGTTTGAGAGTGAAGACTCAGTAAAGAGAAGGTTGCTTTTAAAAAAGGTCTGAGAAGATAAATGTCTACAGCATGCTTAGCAATACAATATAATCAGTACATTTTACATAATCTCCCATATGAAGTCTAACCGTGACAACAATAGGCAGCCCACAGAGTAAAAGGAACAGTTTGATCCACATTCATGTAGAAATAGGTCGTAAGAACCAGTAAGAAAGCAAGTTCCATAAAAGGAAGGAAAAATAAATCTGAGAAATGATCACTTCTTCCTTGTCTTGAAAAAGAATGTCAAGAGAAAGGAAATGCCTTCAACCTGTTTCAACCTGTTATTGTTGAAACAGCATTAATGCTTAAGATGACAAAAAAGATCTGAGGACAAGGGGAGAAGCATGACTGCTCTCACTTTCTGCAAGGAACATGGAGGGATGAAAAGAAAAACCTCTGTAAGAGTACAACGAGCCTTTCGGCTTTATGGCTGTTTACTGCCTAGTTTTAGTCTCTTTAGAGTCACTTGTTATATTTAGTAATGCAGTTAAATATTTTTTAAAATATAACTGAAATACATGCCTTATGTTTTTTAAATAATCCAGCTCTGTGGGCTGGGTATGATAAACTTGTATAGAGCAATATCCTTTGCTATCACACATTTCACAAATTCTTATAAGCCTAAAAAATAAAACCAACTCCATAAGTAGCTGCAGCACTATCTCATGGTACACAACAAGCTGGCTTAGTGACAAGACAGTCATAATGAAAAATGTACAATAACCGTAAGTAGTACTGGTTAGCTCAATCACCAAATAAAACTGATATCTGAAAAAATCATCTCAATACCCAAGAGCAAAAAAGTTTTGACATTTTTTCCAAGGTTAATATTAGTGCTGGAATTCAAAGGAATGCATAAAAATATAAAAATGAAGCAGAATCCACTGAGTCTGCAAAACTATACAAATCTTCTAAGACACTATAAAATCCACTAGGAGTAATAGATTTTAATTCTAATATTTTACACAAAACTTACTGATGCAGAATAAACCCCTCAGTTTTAATCTTAATTGTCATCACGATTAAAACTTCCTGTTTTCTTTTTGGTACCATATGCAGCAATATCCTTATATCAGCTGGTGCAGATTAACTGTCTCTCAAATCTTTTTCGGTCATATGGGACCAGAAAGAAACCCCTTATAACAACATCATACTGAAGTATCACAGAAGATTGTTGTTATATTTAAGGCACAAGGCATTTGTATCCATATCATTCTGAGTCCTTCCATTTACAAACACAAACCAAATACAGGGAATCTTTACAGGAACTTAGACAGAAAGCACTCTAATGAAAAAGCAACCATCTTTGTCTAGATAAATCTTTATATTTAATTAATTACCACTGAAGGTTTCTAATAAGAAGTATTCCTACTATCTCCTTCACTTTAGTTCAAATTTAAGATGCCTGTTTTGGACTCTCGGCAAGTCTGTTTCAAAACCTCTGAGACAGACTTCTGGGAGAGTGGAGAATTGAATCTTACTTTTTTGAATAACAACACAACAGACCTTTCTGTCCTACATATGACTAAAGTTCATTAGAAATTGTAGAAATTATCCTTATATTTTATGTGGAGACAGGCTGTACACAAACACAAAATCAATTCACCATCTGTTCCAGAAAGATTATCTCATACGGAAAAATTACTGCTATGCTGCCTGCAAAGAAGGTGAGTATACCTGACTTTAAGAATGAAACGTTTTTGCAGCAACTGCAGCAGTTAACTGAAGGAGACTTACATAGGACTGTAAAATGAAATGATAAATAAACCAAAAAAGTCTGAGGAACAAAATGAAAAGCATTTATATGCAAGACTCAAACAGAAATATCTTAAGTAGATCACTAGCTTTTCAAGAGATTATTGTATATTTTAAAACATTTTATGAAATTTATTTTTACTTCTGCAATAGCTTGTAAATATCCCTAGAAGTAGCTATTAGTAATTTGAAGAGATACAAAAACGAATCATTTAATTATACCTTGCAATTTAAGAGACAAGTTCATCAATAAAGACTCAAGTTTTTATGCTATTTTTTCACCGGGGGTTATTTAGTTGTTTCAATTCATTAAACAATGATACAAGTAATCCCATTCTTTTAAATTCCTACAGGCTTATTTTAGCCCAACAGCTGATTACATGCAGATGATTTTGAAACAGTTTGAGACCACTCTTCTCATCTGTCATGGTTTAACCCCAGCCAGCAGCCAGGCACCACACAGCTGCTCACTCACCAGTAGGATCTGGGGGAGAATCAGAAAAAAATGGTACAACTCCATGGGTTGAGGTAAGAACAGTTTAATAATTGCAATAAAAACTTCTCAACACAACTAAAACATCAGTGTGTTATCAAAGTTATTCATAGTGAATCTAAACACACAGCTCTGTGCCAGCTACTAGAAAGAAAATTAAACCTATTCCAGCCAAAACCAGAACAAGAGCATGGAGGATTTCAATGACATAAGAACAAAAGTTATGAATTAAAGTATCTTACCCTGTGTTCAAGAGAATTTTTTAAATTCAGTTTTCCAACATCAAATTTAGGCTACTGCAAGTATGGAATGCACCAGACACACTGATAAGTCCTTTCATAATTCTTTGGATTTGTCAACGATCCTTTACTCTCTCGTGGCATTAATTGAACATGAGATACACTGTGTATGACTGGCAAAGTCCATGATTAGTTGTTCTGCAAACCAGACTGGTTATTCACCATATCTTATCCAGATTTCACACCCTTATTCTGACAGTCCTTTAATTTCAGTGGATAGGAGCAGCATTTTTGCTTAAACATGAATGGATGATGATACTGACTCCTTCTCTACAGGTTCTTCAAAATACACAAAGCAAGTATTTTAAAACTTGGGAGTACCTATGCTAACTCTCTTGACAACAACTGAAGAAAGAGAAAAAAAATGTTGCAAAAGGAAGAAAACAAACAAAAAAAATATAGTTACTGAGACTTAAATGACAATACATCATGAAGATTGTTTCAATGACATGAAACACATTGACACACTTTGGTTTCTGGCAAGTCACATACCAGGGTTGTTTCTCTTTCCCCTGTCCTCTTAATTCCACAAGCTACTTTGACATGTTTTTAATGCTCTAAAATAATCTCTTACACTCAACCATGTACCAGAATACTGACTCTAAAAATAGTAATCTATAATGCATTATAGTTAATGCTGTCAAAGCTTACTTGACATCAGAACAAACAAAATATTACTTGAAGAAGGGACTTGATTATAAAACAAGCTTTAGTTTTCAGAACTTCAGTTGAGGGATTTTGTTTTTTCTTTTAAGAAAAAGCTAATAGTTGAGAAATTTGTTTTATTTCTTTTGTGATCACACAGGTTGGGAAATGACTGCAATATCAACTGTATTCTATATAACAAATGCACAGCTTACTTTCCTTAAATCTCCAATGTCTGCATATAAAAGGGTTCAGGATGGTGCAAAAGGAATTTAGTCTTACTTTTTCATTGAGCCTGCCCAAGACAAAGGGGATGTTTTGAGTAAAGGCTTTCAAAGAAATTTTCTAAACAAAAGTTCATTCACAGTGCAGTTCCACTATGTACAAATAATTTCCTCTGAAGAAGGATGTTACATTTGTGCATTATTCTAACTAATTCTAAATATTCAAAATATTATTGTTATAATAAAAAATACACACTACTTTAAGTTCAGGATTTAATTCGTAATATAGAAAGATCAAGTACAAATTATAGCTAAGTTGTTTTGTAATGCTGCAGCACGTTCCAGCCTATTCCACTGCCATGTTTCCTGTAAGTAGCATGTTCTAGAGGGAAGCAATCAGCACTAACCTTAATCATGACCTAGAGCTGCATCCCTCAGCCATGGTTAATGTCACCCACCTGCTCCTGTCCTTGGGACAAGTGTCCTAGCGTCCTTGTGCTGCAGCTATAAGCCCAGGGTGCTGGGAAGGCACACGTGTTCAGACAGGAAGAAAGTGTGCACAGTGTTCCATTAACCTGGCTTTCAGGCAACAAATGAGACTGCCCTACCACAACATGGGAATTTGCTTCAAGAAAGCCTCCAAAGGTCAGGCCATTTGAAATGAAACCAAGCAGGAAGCTACAAACCCATATAATTGGATTCAACCTCTTCCCTCAGGAAATAACATATCTTTTCACAAACCTCTGGACACACAGGGATTTTGACCCTCATTATGATCTTCCTCTGCTAAGGAAGAAAGGATGACATTTAGATCTCTGCGCACATCCAAAGTTTTGAGTTAAGAAAGTTGCATCAAATGATGGTGAAAGACTGCACAGACCTTCAAGTTACACACTTTAAAAATAACATCAACTACAAAGTGATGAGAGAGGAGGAAACCAATCCAATGGCAAAGTTTCTAGCAAATGTTCTTTACGGTATCAGTGTCCTGGCCACCCTGCTCATGATGCCTGAGGAAGCCTAGCCACCCACTAAGATGGCAAGCGTGACAAGATTGGACTAAGTAGCTCTCTTCTTACTGGTTGTCAACTCCACAATCAAAAGAGTTCTCATCAAGAACAAGCGGAGAACCAAGGGTATAAATCCTGAGGCTTAAAATCCTACTCCTGCTACGAGGCAGAATGTCACATGCATTATTCTCTGTGAGAGAAGAGGTGAAGCATGTTGTGACATTAGATGCTCCCTGTCCCTTAAGGGTAGGTTGGCACACATGTTCATGATGGAATACAGCCTTTACAGTCAGCACATGAAAGAAGTTCTGTAACAATGGCACGAAACCAGGAAGTCAACAAGAAACTAGCTAGAAAGATTCTCTGCACAGAAACGTCCAAATTCACACAGTTTTTTAGCAGGAAACAAAATGGCAAAGAACTTTCTTTGCTCTGTGTCACACTAACCAGAAACAGAGGAGATCTCCTGAGACAAGGCACTGCTCCACTGTTCCACTCTGAGTCTTCTGTGTGCACACTCGTGAGCACGGAAACTAGTACATTACCACATCGTCATTTCTTTTCTTTTCCCTTCCTAACTATTCCCAAGTTATGATAAGCACATTACTTTACCAAGGGTCTGATCTGAGTTATTTCATTACATCTTTTGCAACCGAAAAACCCAGACTGAACACCTAGATGCACTCATTTCTAAATCCTAAAGAAAATCAAAGATGCTAACATCTGAACTATCCACTGATCTCTAAAGCCTCTCAAGTCACAATTGGTTCCAAAAAGTATTGAGACTAATATTCAGTCAATTTTCAAATAAATGGACCACAAAATCAAAAAAAAGACCCAGAATAAGCAGCATGGTGTCTACCTTAGGTAAGTTTCTAGAAACTGAACAAAATTTTAATAAATAACAGAGTTAACTGACGCATGGATAATATGTGAGTATATAATGAGATAATAATATGAGCATAAATTATGAGATAATAATATGAGTATAATACACCAGATAGAAGTAGTCAACATGCTTTTTGTGAGGGGTAATTATACTCAAACAAACTTCCAAGAACGGTAACAGGCATGAGGTTCACAGAAACACCACTTAAGCTGTCTACAAAATTTAACGTATTTCAAAGGAAGTTAAACAGACTAGACATCTTTGAACAAATAAATAACTGGTTAAGGAAGTAAAGCAATCTGGAATAAAGATAGGCTGGCACTAATTGATTAGTTCATGGATGAAGCTAAATGGTAGAGACCCTCAGGCATCTATACTGCTCAGTTCATTCACAAGCAGCTTGGAAAAATTAGAACAACAATATTAAGATGGTAAAGCCTGCTGACAGTACCAAACCACATTCAAAGCAGAAATCAGGATTTCAGTGAAAAACTGCAGAAAGACTTTAATTTTTGCTGTCCAACTATGTCAATGAAAAATGATGCCTAAATGTTAGGACATCGACCTCACAAGTAACACCTGAAGAATGAGTCTCTGGTTTTATAGTGGCTTGTTTCAAGAAAGCATCTGCTTTATGCTTGCAGCATTAAAAGGCTAATCCAATATCAAGATTAAGAGAAAAAAGTCCAAAGACTATCATTATTCCACATGAGAAATCCAGTATGCCCATATCTTAATATACACTATGCTGCTGTGTTTCTGTTTTACAAAACAAAGACAAAACAGAATGGTTAAAAGAAGTTAAATAACACAACAAATAAGAGGTCTATGAAGATAAAGAGTACGAAGACATGAGTAAATTTATGGGAAATAAAAAAGATAAAGAGAATTAATTAGGTTAATAGAATGAAAATGGAAGGGAGAAAAATTGCTCTTTGTGTAACACACTGTGGCATATATGGACATTTCTGATGATCCAAGGCTTAGACTACTTCAGAGCCTCGCCCTCCAATTCTTGATGGGTAGAATAGACACAAATACAAGTACTGAGCCAGGACTGCCACCAAAAAAACCCAACAACCCCACTCCCCCCTCCCCCACCAAAAACCCTAAAGCTGGTACTGAACAATGACAAAGCCATTTTACAGTCAACAAAATGTAATCAAGACCAATTTATATTATTTTAAATGAAATACATCACCTTGCATATTATGCTGACTCATTTTTCTCAGTCTTTCAAAAAGTCTATTCTCTCAAGAATCAAGTTTTAAAGAAATGAATGCTACCTAATGTAATTTTTTTAAACCTCCCCCAGTCTTATTTCAAAGAGAATTGATCTTGATCTTATTCTATAGAGAAAAGCTGGTTAGAGAAATGTTGTAGTAAGACTATTTATTTAGTGGTTTCTTCCCCTGGTCTCTGCTCTCACAGTTCACAGAATACGGGAGAGATTCCAAATCACAGAAATTGCTAAACAATCCTGTTCCAACTTAAGCCCTCAACACAGATGAAAGTCATACGATTAACAGAAAAAAGATCTAAAAGGTTAGTGAAGAAATCCATGCCACCATTCACTACTTTACAAACTTAAACTCAGTCAAGTTATTTGGTCTGAAGTTTATTAACACAACCCTAGTGCTCTTTTAGGGAAAATTTCCAGTACATGCAATTTCAAAGAGACCTACTTATTGATCCACTGGTGACAGAAGCAGGAGATTAAAAATATAATAAAAGTCACTATTGGAGTAGTAAATTATACACTCAGAGTAAGTAATGGAGACGAAAAATGTTACCTCATCGTGTGTGTATCTGTAATCTGCCTTCTTTGACTTCAGGTCCCATAACACCACCGTTCCAGATTCAAAGCCAATCAAAAGCTGCAGTAAGAAGATACATTAATTCTTTTTAAGGAAAAGCAAAATGATATCATTTTCAATGCCTGAAGTTCTTGTCCCAAAAGATACGCAGCATAATACTACATATAGTAATTGCAAGTAGTTATAAAAAAATACAAGAGGTGAATGCCTTACTATCCTCAAGTTCCAGAAAATATTATGGACATTCATGCAAAATTAGAAAAAAATGAAAGCATCCTTCTGAAGATTCCTTGGAAATCACTTTGAGTTGCAGAAAGATCTATATTAAACCTTGTTACACGTACTCCACTCTGAGTGAAAATTAGGGGTTTTTAAAAGGAGAACTTTATTGTGCATTTTCCTCACTGGAATTTGTTCTGCTTAAATTTGCTGGAAGAATATAATATTCCCCCTGAAGTTCTCAGTAAATGTTCATTGTCTATAGAGAAACAATGTACTATGAGTTTTCTCCAGATGTTAATCACAACTGAGATAACTGGCTGAAGAAACATCAGAAACATTATTTGTTCATAGGAGGAAAGCTAGATAAACTAAACTAGGTAATTTTCCAAAGAATCTTTCTGCAAGAAGCAAGTTTAAGCCTTTACTTCAGGGAGTAAAGACTCAATTTGCTGGTCTAACACATTGTCTAAGCGTTTTATTCTCCTATCCTAAGTGCTACTTCTTTTAATGGAAAAAAAACCCCAAAACAAACCATGGCCAACATAAGGCAGTAGTAACAATCTAGTGCCATACCTAGAGGTTTTGCCTGGACAGTCTTTTCAGCATGCTAAGATTTTTCAAGGTGTACAGTTGTCTCCAGTACAAAAATAACAGATCTCCTACAAGCTTACAAATAAAATATTTCATCTCTTTCAGTGCTCTACAGCACTAAAATAACATAAATATTAGACATGTTTGATCCAGTAAAAGTGAATATTCAATTTTTTCCATTAATGTTATGTACACTATTATTTTTAATTATCTTGTCTATTGTATGCTATATATTATAATTTTTCTATTTTAACTTAAAACATTAGAAAAACCACTGTGATTAAAAAGCTAAACGCATGAACAAATTTTAAAAGTGCATACATGAGGGATTTTTGCTAATACATTGGGTTTTTTAGTAATGTTTTTCTTATGAGAAATAAGAAAAGCGTAGGGTCAGATTTCAAAACACTGATTGGTAGCCTTTTGAATAAAACCAGTAATTTTTAAACTTTAATTGAGAATAATTAGATGTGGGGTGGAATACATCAAAATAAATTGAACACTTGTGAAGCAACAGCTTCATTGCATTCATATGCTAGAGTCCATAAGCCTGGAATGTGATTCAAACCTAATTCTACAGAGAAATCCATTAGTTATGCACTTACTGCAGTGAGTGCTCATATTAATGAAAAAACTCTAATCAATAAATCCTCTGCTGGACTGAAACCTCAGGTGGTTAGGATGCAAGCTGATAACTAGCAAAACTTTCAAAAACCACTGCTAAGACAATAGGATCATTCCCTCTCTCCAATTTAATCTAATACTGACATGAAAAACAAAGTAGACAAAAAAACATTCCTCCTGCACATGTAGAACACTAGTAAGCAAAATGGTCTGTCACAGGACAAGGCCTCCTGTCTTACAAGGGCTTCAAGAATATGTACTGTGAAATTTCTTGTCAAGATGAACAGATGATTATGTTAATACTTTCTTGTATGAATGAAAATACAAGACTAATACATAGATCTTTCTCACATATTTTGGTTTACTTTTCTGAAATATCTTGTTGTTCAGTACAACAATTTCATTAGCAAACAGCACCTAGTGATTATAATAAATGGCCTAATACAGGAATATGAGTTAGATGTCAAATTTCACAAAACGCTGTCTCAGAGTACTCAATCTAAAGACAAAGTACATGGTATTCTATATAAATATGAGATATAAAAAAGCATTTTAGAGTTGTGAAATAACACCCAACAGCATGATGAAGTGGAATTAATTTCCATCACACTTTCAGCACTCTAGTTAATGACTGGTGGGTTTTTTGTAACATCTTAATTTTTATCACCATAAGTAAAATTCTTTGATTTTATTTCCAAAAGTTTTGCAGCTAATAATTTTCACCTGTGTTTTCAAATGTTTCTGATTACAAGATTATTTATTCCAGTAATGAGTCCTACAGTCATGTCTGTACCTTCCTTTGTATTACTTTCAGGGCATGAAACCTTTGTTGTCCTGATATACTTAGTCCTTCCTTAAATAGCACTGCTAGCTATATTTTTAAAAAGTCTTGCTTTGAAAATAACATATAGGAGAGTCTTTAAAACATCCTACCTTTCCTTCATCCATTGGATTGTCGCTAATGTGGACAACAGGTCCTGGGTGAGATTTGGATGACCTAAAAAAGAAATATTTCCATTAAAAAAAAAAAAATCTCCTGCCCTAAACAGTATCTCAAAATAATTGGAATACAATCCATGTAAGCAAGATGTGACATTTCAAAATGGAGTTACTTTTACTTTTATCTTCAAGCTCATAAAAACCGTGTCTGTTTGTAAACAGTTTCTGTCTTAGGAAAAGACTAATTTACTGCCTATCAACAAAAAAAAATTACCATTAGCTTTAAACATTTTATCTTAACACTGTAGGATAAAGTGTTTACATTAACTCTGGAATACAGGATTTGCTATTATTCATGCAAATTCATGCCAAATTCATTCAAACTGCCCAAGATGGCCATTGTTATAATAACACAGAATTAACACTTTATGTGGACTTCTTGCTATTGAAGAAGATGGACTAATAAAGAGCTGTGTTTGCTTCAACATCCTTTGGCAAGTGATGGACTTCATGTACTTTTGAAAGAAGACGTACTGGGGAAAAAAGCCACCAGCACGGGAAGAGCAGCACACAACTACATCTTCCCCCACAAACAACTATATTTGTACATACAATTTGAACATTAAGAAAAGGAGATGCAGTGACAATAGCTATAAAATGTATTTTGCTCTTGGAATAGATTTATCTAAATTTGCATTTCAGAAAGTCACTGCCAACTCAGAATACATCAGGCCTCCTAAAAAAGGCATTATCTTTACACTTTGGTCTTTAATCCCCAACTGTAGAAGTGACATGTCTGCCCAAGTACCAGCCACCCCATATTTTCATGTATATTATTTTTTCTTCTGTTTTGTCCCCACACATAGTGATTTTTACATCTATTTCTATACTATTTTGTCTATTTCCATGTCTATCCCAGGAATATGATAAAATAATTCTAAAAGGCCGAAACATATTTACATTAGCACTTTACATTCTTGAAAATAAAAATATCTACATGACTATGTATGTGTGTAGTGCAGTAAGATGAATATGGAGGCCCCTCTAGATAACAATGTCATTCTTGCAACTGATGAGACAACAACTGATCAACAACATCTGGGACACTGCTGTTCCCTCCCTTCCACAGACAAAACTCGGTAAAACTCACAGTTCAATGGCTTTATTCCACATGATGACATAGCCTGAGAGAGTAAATGACTCCACATTGACAATGTGAATGTTTCCTCTTTCAGTGCCCACATATAGCCATTTGCTTTGGAAAGGCAGGTGACAAAACGTTATCCTGAAAGAGAAAGTCACCAAAAAGGAATTAAAGAAATGTCTTTTTGCTATCCTACACTATGCTACCAAAAGGTAGAAATAAGGCAATAGGCAAACAGAAATACATAAGACAAGTTTGAAGTAAAGTAAGAAAAGCCAGTACATGATCAAACTAAGAGATGAACAGCAAGTAGAACCTTAGGCTGAACAAAAAAATAGAATGCAAGATATTCTAAAATTCATAAATCATTAAAAAAAAAAAAGAAATTACAGTCACCTCTAAAATTATCATATTGAATGTATTTGATTGCTGTCATGTCAAACTTAAAATACAATACTCCTGTAGCTTACAAATCTCCCTTTGGAATCTATCTACTTTCAAACTTTAAAGAACAAAGGATTTTAGAACTTGTCATATGCAGAAAAGGCTGAAGGAAGGAGATAGACAAAAGATATAACTCAAGAAAAGTAAGTTTACATGTAATTCAAATTAATGCCTAAAGAGCAAACCTTAGAATAATAATAACAAAAAAAAATGTAATTTTAAAAGTTATTTAAATTTCAGGTGGTAACTTTACTTCAATCATGTTCTAATTTTCAGCCCTGTAGTTTTTTCTTCTGCTAGAAGGAAGTGCCTGCCCAAGACTCAACAGCTAACAACTGTATGTACCAGCAGAGGACTCCTCTTTGTAGCTCCAGCACAAATACTAGCATTTGAAAACCTGATTATTTCTGCCCCCTTGGGTCCTGATTACTGTTGACTATTTCTTCAGGATAAGGAAATAATGTCTGTACAAACTGACAGAATGCTGAAGTCTAGAAACTTTCTGGAAACTCTAAACCACTTTAACCTGACAGGGTTTGACATTGAAAGAAATTGCCAAATTACTTAGCTATCAAACTTGGGCTTTCAGAAATGTTTTAGTGATAAGGTAAAACAATTATTCAACAAGAATTTGTTCTGTCAGCTTTAATCCTTAGCTTTACAATTTTTTTTTGTTTTCTCCCAATTGGGTTGCTTATTGCCAAATCCATGCACCACTTCACAAGGCTGTTAAGTATTTATGCAAAGAACAGCTTTAGATCTTTTGCATTAGATGCTGCATATGCACACCAACTTGAGCTGAAAGGAAAGGCTAACAGCAGCACAGACAGAAATTGTTATGGCTGAAGAGATATTAATTTGCACGGCAGGTTTCAAAAGTCAAAACTTCTGTAGTGATACTACCTGGATTCAGAAGTGTACCATTTTGGGGTTTTTTTCACTTATTTCTTCCTAATTAGGAAATGGACTTTGCTCCTGCAAATACCTAATTTTTCTGCTTTCCAACTCAATTTATTTTCCTTGAATATTTATTCCAAAAGGCTGCACTAACTTTTTCATGGATGTTTGACAGGAAAAAAAATACTACATACATGACTTAAAATGCCTTTCCAATTCAACTTGCAGAAGTTGTATCACATTTCACTAAGCACACTAATCTGCAACCACCACAGGCTGAACACTTGTGTTTCCCCAAAATCCTTTAAAAAAAAAGTATTTTAATGGAAGCTAGAGCACATACATTGGTACACATTCTTCCTAGGCAGACAGTTACTGTATATAAAGATAGAGCATAAACATAAACCTTCAGCACTCTGCAACACCACAGCAGTTTTTTGTGCCAGCATTCCACATGCCAGAAGCAGCTGGCAACCAGATCAGTTGGATCCAAAATCATGGCCCAGCAGCCAGAAAAAAAAAATCAGTAGCAGGGTTGTAGGCTTGTCTTGATTAGCAAGTTAATACTGTTAATTACAATTGTCCAACACTTTCATTATGGAAGCCAATCTAGTTCACATCATTTAGAGTGGGCCAAAAAAAAAAAAGTTGGGCCTACAGCTTTGACTGCTATAGCCCAAGGGTAACATTTAAAGAAGCTCCTCAATATTCTTGATACTCTTCTTGAATATGCAGGCATATTCAATTTACTGTCTCCTTTGTGCAACTGAGATTAATTTTGTAAAGAGTTAGCAAACAATGAAGTGATTCCATGCCAATAGTAAATGAACAGAACAAAGCTTCACAAAATATTTACAAACTCCCAAAGGCAGGAGGTTGAAAAGACTTCAAAATTGTAAAGAACAGGCATGTAACAGAGTTCTTAACCTTACTCCTCCAAGTACTTCACCATTCTTCTAAAATCAGACTTGCGTGATTTTTCTATAAACTAAAAGATATTCCTAGATCTTTTATTTCACAGAAAAACTAGTTAAATCCAAAAGGAATGGCATGCTGATCCTGCTATAAGAACCAAAATTTCTCCCTCAATGTAGTAAATGCTACTCCATTTGCAAACTTAAAAAATAAATTACTAATTTGTTTT
Organism: Pycnonotus jocosus; assembly: GCA_013400435.1. Taxonomy (NCBI): domain Eukaryota; kingdom Metazoa; phylum Chordata; class Aves; order Passeriformes; family Pycnonotidae; genus Pycnonotus; species Pycnonotus jocosus. The sequence continues at coordinate 63,593 of VWYP01034164.1, read as the reverse complement.
CTTAATAGAAAAACTGCATGTCTTCCAACTTTTTTTTTATGGAAAACATAATAAATTTTTGAGAACACATCAAGAAGAGTACAAATGAAAGAATTTTGTACTAGCCTTTCTTGCACACAAACCCCAATTGCCTGAAAACAATGGAGCAGTCAAAAGCAGACTTACTGCTTTTTTCTCCTGTAGCAAGTCATTCTGCCCAAAAATACTACAATAGAAGCATCTATGATTTAAAATGGTTCCGTTTTGTACATCTAAAGAGACAGCCTGGAATTGTCTGAGCCAGCAGCCACAGAAAGCAGGCTTTTGCAGGCAGTTCTTTCATGGCACAACAGATTCCTCATGCTGTCTCCAAGGCAATTTCAGATCCCTCAGTAAGTGTAGTACATTTCGTGAAACGGACTAAAGTTTTAGTATAAACCAGTACTGGGCACAGCATGTCATTTCAAATATTTCACTTTCCCATATCTTCACAAAGAGAAAGATCCCTTTATAGAAAAAAACATGCTTAAGGAGATTTATTTTTTCAATGTGAAATCTACAGCAAGATTTTCATATAAACTAACATCACTCTAAATTGAGGCACTGTTATACAATCCCAAAGCAGTCAGGGTAGTTTTAAATTCTCCTGTAGCTGTAATTTACTGTAAGCACAAAATCTTTCTCTTCACCACACACGTTTGCAAAGCCTCTCCCTCCCCACACCTCAAAAAAGGATACAAAGCCAAGATTTTTCTTTCTTGCAAAATGAATTTATAACAGTTGAACCAACAGTTCAAGAAAACAAAATTATATACAGAAAAAGCAAGTGACACACCCACAGGGAAAAGCAATGATAAAATATTTACTGTTACCAATTAAAATTAATTTAGGATATTGCTTATGGGAGAGTCTTAGAAATGAAAGGAGATTCTTCAATAAATTTTTTACAAAGCTGCTGAAAGGATTCCCTTTCTTAACTGCAGACCATGTATCTTTTCTGATAATCTGTCAAAGCTATTAAAAAAAATCTTAATTGCTGCTGTTTCACAACATATATCACAACAATTAATACAGCTAGTGATAATACCCCCTACAGAAATTAATTACAGAAATATCAAAAAATACAACTTATTAAATTAATACATTATTCAAAGAATTAGTTTTTAAAGAGGAAATATTAAGGAAAAATGGCAGGCTGTTAACTTGACTGTATTATTATGACAGCAGAAATCCTTCTAAATTAATCTTTACCTTTTCCTCATCTACTGCATTATGAAGCATTATATATTCTTCAGAATTTTTCACTGCTCTAACAGGGCCCAGTGACAAATACTTTGAAGTATGACAAACACTGATAACAGGTTTTGTTAAATCACTAAAATATTTCTAGTGCCTCAGGCTATCATTATATGTCTGCAGTAACTGTAAGCACACAGCTGCTCAGATCATTATTGTATAGACAAAATAAAAGCAAAAGATTAAGCTATCAAAGCTGTATTCTGCACACCTCTATCCTCAACATTCCATGTATGAGCCAGCATAATGTAAAATCCAGAAGCTGAGAAGTTTAATTCCAATGTTAGTGTAGACTCCACATCCATGGACTCTCGCCAAAGCTCTTTATAGTGAAGCTTAAAAAGCTTAAAAAGTCAAAAGCTAGTGTCAGAATGACATACTGATGGATGCAAGCAGCAGCTTTGATACCACCTGACTGCTGCAGAAGGAGTCTTTATCCACATTGGGTAATTTTAATACTTAGAACATCTACCCATACAAAAAAAAAACCTTGAAGACCAGAAGGCATATGCAGAGGAAGAAATCCTCTCCAATGTATCCCAAAAATGTCCCACCAAAAGAACATGTGGGTAAATGCAGAATACCACAGGAACTGAACCAGGTACTTCAATTCCATTTATATTCCTCAACAGCACTCCAAATGGTGCTTCCCCAAATACATTGACTTGAATGGCTGCCTCTTCAGGCAGCTGGGAAGCACCTGGGTTCAGCATCTGATTTGTGATAGATACCAGTAGTGTCAAGATGGAGTAAACAAGTGTCAGAGAAAGATTCTCAAGTATCTTGGGAGGACACAAAAAGTAACCAGACCACTGGCACGTCAGACACACCAAGAGGAGTTCACAAATATATAATGCAGGATATTTCATCAGCGGCAAGAAAATTTCAGATTTTTTTAAGTGTCCTATGTAAATTCTTCCAATACCAAAAAATTCTCTTAGTTTTCGAATCAGTTGCATCAAAAGGCATGTGGGAAGTCACAAACTCAAACTGCAGAAAAAAAATGGCCAAGTCAGAGATGTAGCCATACCACACAAGACAGGAAAATTTTTCCTATCACTGATGGAGAAGCCTGTCATTTAGGCAGAACTTAAAGACCAGAGGTCAAATTCTGCTCAAGAACATGGCAGTTGGCCATTATATGCCTCATATCACTGTGAAAGTCAGTGTGAAAAGTATAGCTAACAGGGCAACTGAGGCAATTTAAAAACCGTTTCTCAAAAATTTGAAATTTCTGAGTGACAGGACTTGGCATTTTGGTTCTGCCTCAGTGCTAGAGGCAGCAGAAGGCAGGTGATGCAACTGCAGTTCCATCAACCACACTGACATGTTGAACTCTGCATGCATGCATGGCCTCAAGGAAACATTTTTCAAAGCAATTAGATACTTGTGAAAGAAACATTCATATATATGACAAATTCAGACAGTCAACAGATTAATTTATTCTGCTAGTTTCTTGAAACAAGATCAAACTCCTCCTAATTACATGCCCTAGTGAATCGTCACTAAGTTAAAATTTTAAGCTCACTAGGTAAAAGGCTTTACATGACACCACCAAGGCAAGCAGACCCAGTGATCATTTCCTCTCACTCTGAAGAAAGTGACCTTAAAAAGTGTGAAAAAAACCCCAAACCCCAACCCAAAAACTTAGTTATACATGAACCAAAATCCTATAAACAATGTCTATCATCACCTGCTCTCTCTCACAGGCAAGACAACCTGTATGTCCTCCTGCTATCCACAAAGTGGCAGAATTGGTCCCTTTTATAAATTCAAGGTGAAAGAAAACTCCTAAGTCTGCTAAGGCACAGGCTGAGTACACAGTTACAGTATCTAACAAGGTAACATATGTGCCAATAGAAGTTTAAAATCTTATTGTTAATCAGTAAACACAAGTGGGATTTTCCACTCTCTGTAGACAGCGTTCCAAACACAATGCTAAAGCTGCTGTTTACAGCAGGACAGAAAGCCGAAGATATTTTAAGCATAATTTTGTAACTCTGAATTATGCAGTTTCAAGTTGAGGAAAACTATTTAAATCCCACAGCACAGAAGCTGACATATTAAAAATTAAACTGCTATCAAGGCATTCAGGGATCGATATGCAGAGCACTCGCACAAAACAGTTCTATTTTTATGCCATTCTTGCTTTGTGACTTAGCATAAAGACAAACTTTCTTTTGGCACTAGAACAGGGAATGTCAGCTCAGGAAGGATGTAAGTCCTGGATAATGAAACAAATTTTTCATACTTGTATACAAAGCTGGTTTGCTTTGGCTGGCAAATCGGCCTCAAATTTGTCATCCCATGCTACTTTTTCTTTTTTTAATCAAGTTAGTCTGTCACTCCACCCTCTCAAACAGGATCTGTCAAAGTCCCTGGCTGGTTAGGGATGCATGTTTGACTTTTCACACCTTAGATCAGCATCAAGTTTAACAGTTTCTGCATGGCAGGAAACTAAAGCCAGATTAGGTATGTTTGTATGCATGTATCTGTCTCACAAGATGGTTTCAGTATTTACTCTAATAAGATGTTTTAACAACACTTATTTCAGAACTAGCCTAGTGCAACATTTATATTTATAACTGAGTTAAAGCAAATTGGACATGAATCTTGCATTCTTGCATATGCGGATGACAAGGGAACTAGATAATGATCCACTGAAAACATCTTAGAAAAGTATGAAACCTGAAATGCTAAGTTTACACACTGAATTATGCATTCTGAAAAGAGATAGTGTTTAGACACTTAACTTGCATGACAAGTCACACAAGCAACTGTCCCTCATCATTATGCATTTTTGTCCTGGCCCCTACACACTGCTTCCCACAGTCAAGAAATAGTGGCCAAGTATTACATTGGTTTACTATCTCCTAACTCTGGTTTGGTAACTAGAACACAGAGCAGCTGCAAAACCCCCATAAATGGATCAAAGAAAAGGCTAGAAAACTTTAACTAGTTTGTTTTGCCCTGAGCTTTTGACATCTGTCAGTAATTTCAGGTGATTTATTATAAACCTAAAACCTCACCAACCCCCGCTTCAGGAGAGTTGCTTCAAATTACTATCCCTGTCAAAAACGAGATCAACAGCTATGAATCCATTAATGGTCAATTTTTTATCTACAGATTCTTAACTAATTTAATTCTGATTCAAAAGAAAGCAGCATCTTTCAGGACTCTTGGACATTGCTTTCAAAGAAATGTTTTGCTCAAATCTAAGATCATTTAAGTTACCCAAAGACATTTTCCATGTATCAAAACAAAGCCTGTAATGGTGTATTTAAAAGAATCAGCTCTTTCTTATCACCCCCTGTTCTTAAGTCATGAGTAGAGAAGCAAGAATTCACATCACTTTCCTGTCATATACTAGAGACTGCATTCTGAAATAATTTACAGATTTAAAACTCAATTTTTCAGGAGAGTTTACAAAAAATATTTAAACACACAACACAGGCATTTATAAACAAGCTAGCTCTGCGGTTTGTATCTTACAATGTTTAGAACATCTGAATGTGAGGTAGCCAAATTAAATTACGAACAGGGTAAATAAATATGAAATCTAGAAATTGTGTTGTTAGACATTGGGCAGTAGTTCTTCCAAACAACTAAGAGAAGGGAATTAAGCAGAGCTGTTAAAAGGCTGTGCCAAAAGACTACAGAATTAATTAATGAAGTCATAACCTTATCACTTGCTTTTTTAAATTTATTTTTTAAAATACAGTTAAAGAATAGTTTTCAAGACTAAGAAAATCCTTTCATCTGGGTAGCTAACAGCTACAGTTAGCTTTCTATGCTAAAGACAACTTTTCAGTTGAAATCTAAACCTTACATATGAAATCATTATCTAGAAACAAAATCTGAATAAAAATTTGCCTGTGACAGGCTAAAGTTCAATTCCTGTTAAATAGGACACGAATACTGCTTTTCTGCAACTTCAACACACTTCCAGGCAAACCAAATCAGTTAAATAATTTTAAATCTTCACTTCAACAGAGTCCTAGAGCAAGTACTGATGTCACCATAATCATTGCTTCAGTCATAAAATGAGTTCCAAGATATTTAATCTCCCTTCACAAACTGACAAAGTATCATCAGAGAAGACAGTTATAAGGGTGTGTTGCAGTACACAAAATACTTTAAATAAGTCCCGTTTGAGAAGTTAGTTATCTTTATTAACATATTTTAATCCCACAACATGAACTACTTTAAATTTTTTATTAATTACGTTTATAACAAGTTTATGCTTGTGACTGGAGAATGTAGAGGCTGAGAGGAGCTGACTTTAGTCATGGTATGGCGTTGTGGTGCTGCATGCCTCTGCCACCCAGGACACTGATTTCTCTGATCTGAGAAATGCCCCTTACACCCCAGCCTTGATGAACTGCACCTGGATTAAATTCCCCCTAGAGCTTATCAGAAACACTGTCTGTTCCCAGGAATTAACAGGTGGCTAACAAACATCTGCTTTTAACAAATAGCCTTGGAAATTTGTTTTTCTTGTCTGAAAAACAATTCAAGTGGAATAATATTTTTGTTTTTGAACAGTCAATGATTAAAATTACCAACTCAAATTGGCCAGGATGTAAAATTACTACAACTAAAGCCCACTCTCTTGCTACCTCATAAACAGTGGTCCAAAGTGAGACCCTTTTGAGCTCCTGATTATAAGGGGTGTATTAAAGCCCATTGTTGAACAACCCTATAAACAGCAGTCCACAGTGAGATCCCTTTGAGTTCTCGATTCCCAGAAGATAAGGGGCTAATGTGTATGTCTCAAATACAGATAACTGGATGGCTGTGGAGCCAGCCAAGGACTGTTATTACAAACAGACAAGAATTGCTGGTAAATCCAAGGACTATTGATATTAACACACCATGAGAAAGAATAAGTTTTGGGTGGAGAAGGGGTGTCAAGTGGAGATAGAGAATCACTTTTCCTTTAGAAAGAACACAACACAGTACAATATAAGTGCAGCAATGAGCAGCAGGAAGTGGACATGGACTATAGGGTGGATTAAAACCAGCAAAGACCTCCAAAGACATTTCCAGAAAGGCCTGAAAGAACGGACTATGCATAACTAATTTACATTACAAACACTCTCCTCAATAAACATTACATTTAGTTGTTAATGTAAAGCACAAAACTGACCTAAGAAAAGCCCATTTACTTCAGATTCCTGTAGCATATTGAAACGATAAGGCATAATGTATTATAAGGAATTAAGTGTTATAAAGGCCCCTAGTCAGAATTATTGACCAGAGAAATTTTAGCAGTTCAAATCAAAATATTTATCTGATAATGAAATTACATGTTATTTTATAAAGTTGTATTTTATAAACTAGTCAAAAGAAAACAGAATATTTGAAAACAGTTAACAGTCATCCAGCATAACCTAAGTGGCTATGACAAGGTACAGATCTGGGAATCCTAAGTGTTCTGCCTACTGTTATATGTTATTATAACAGATGTTCTAAAATTAAAATTGCTAGAAGAATAAGCTTGTCTCAAGCTATGTTTACACCACTCATGGTAACTATGGTGCTCTCATTACCTACCTTGGTTAGACAGGATTAGTAACTAAGTCAGCCACTAAAGCAACATCAGTGACCAAGACTCCTTCCTACCCACACTCAACTTCCTGTGATGGGTTTTGCTATTGACATCATTACATTTACAGAAAAAGGATAGTTAAAACTTTCATTTTGCTTAACCAAAGATACCCACACACCTAAAATTCTAAGCCAGCCTACAGCAGATTTGCCCACAATCAGAATCACTTTCTCAGATACCTGTTTTAAAGCATTAGTTAGAAGCCCATGTTTAAGTGTGGTTTCAGAACACAAACAACTTTACACTGACATTAAGTAGACACTACAAGTAAGAGAAAAGTCACTAAAAAAAGAGGAAGGAAGAAACAGAAAATTCAGTTTGGACACACTGCTACATCTCTTACACTTGGACAATCCTCATTAAACCAGTGGTTACAAACTACATTTCTCTCCATTTGACTTTTATGTTGCATAAAGGAACACTGCCACTCCTTTGGGGCAGAGAATTTGCCTCAGTTAACAAAGCCTTCTGTTTTCTGTACAGCAGTTCTGAATCACAGAATTGTCTGGGCCTGAAGGGGTCATTAAAGACTACCTAGTCCAACTCACCTGCTCTGGGTAGGGACATCTTTCAATAGATAGTTGATCAAAGCCCCATCCAACCTGTTCTAGAACAGTTCCAGGGATTAGGCACCCACTACTTTTCTGGGCAAGCCGTTACAGTGTCTCATCACCCTCACAGTGAAGAATTTCTTTCAATATTCATTCTGAATCTACCCTCTTTCACTTTAAAGTCATTAGCCCTTGTCCTATTCCTACAGGCCCTGGTCAGACTTTATGCACAGTGATCACAGAAATAATTTCAAAAGGGACTTAGAATCACTTAATCCTCTGTCCAAGAAACTCCAGTAATCTGCATTTATGTTGTTCCTGATGTTTTTTTTTTTTCATAAGCTACCCTTTAAAACTACAAGGTTACCATTTCACCCACCCAACAGTTTGTTTAGCACTTAAAACATGTGTGACATGACACTATAGAAGGTATTACATAAATATTTAGCTTTTCCTATTACTATCTATTACATAAAATTTATTATCTCTTGCCCTATTCAAAAGAAATACAAGTCACAGATCATTCTGTGTTCTTTTTAGCATCTTCTGAGCTCCCCAAGCAGTACATCTCTAATGCATACTGTTCAAAAGCTAACACAGCATTCCAGCTGAGACTTTACATATACTGGAAAAGAAGGAATACCTCCTAAAAGGGAAGGAATACTTGCTTTTAAAACAAATGACACATTTTTCAGAAATTTTGTTAACTGACTTTTAGAAATTTAATCTTAAATGTCTCTCTAGCTTGCTTACAATTCTATTACTTGAGTATAAAAAACTTTTAGTCAAAATTTCAGTGGTTTTCAGCTTCTCTGATACAAACAAGAGCTCTAACACTGCAGAATTCTGCTTTGCCATCAAGGAAGAAGAAATTCCAGGTAAAAAAACTGAACTAGTTTTCCTGGTTGTCTTGTTGGTGCACACACTTTCTCTTGTTCCAAATTCCGCTGAAGACATACACTCAAATTATTCTATCCCTCCATATTTTAAAGATATGAAAACTGATGTTCAGCAATGCAACACAAAGTAGATAGAAAAGGCATCTCAGTTCAGGTCACCAGTGTGTCTTACTCCTAACTATATTGGGGCCTAACAGATTGAAAGTCAAACTCAGTGTAAGTCCAATTTCAATCATGTACCAAGTTATGACTTGGACTGCATCAATCAGATCTGATCTTATAACAGCACGTAGTGTTATTAGTGATGCTAAGGGGCACTGCAGTAATAACCAATCCCTACCGTTCCCGGTTAAATTTGAGGGAATGAAGGATAGCCGGTCTCTTCTGGCGCAAGTTCCACAGGTGTAAGGTGTCATCAGCCAAGGCACTCACAAGAGCTCCCTAGGAGGACAAAAACATTTTAGTCAATTTGTTTCCATAACCCTAGGAACAGTGCAGCATCACAGTGGAAATGCATCACATATTTATTACCAGGATGAAAAAAATGTATAAGCATGTCCATCAGCACCATAGCATAGATAAGTTCTAAGTAGTAGGAATGAGATAACTGACGTGACCACATGTTCAGCTCATTCATATTTTGTTCAGTGCTGTACTGAGATGTGATGGGGAAAGAGCTTTTTCCAGTGTGTGCTCATCAGTTCCCTCGTGCCCATCTCTGCAGAGAAATCGAGCAATGAACTGCTATCTGTGCGCTGACAAAGTTAGGGAGATCCCTCTAAAAACCTGTCCCTAGCTCAAGAACAGCACTACTGTCAGATCTCAGCTGCTACATCCCTGGAAACACATCTGAAACTGATGCAACTGTATTCAGTTCGTGTCTAAGACAGTAACTCTGTCAAAATAAAGTTAACTACCTACTGAAAGTGGTAGTACTACTGAAAAAGTACTTCACCACTTCCAGAGATAACTTGCAATGATCAAGGACATGAAAAGATATTTCTAGTTTTTGCTTATAGTAAAAGAGCACTACTCTAGATACAAAGACATTTTCAAGTGTTAGTCAAGCATTTACCAAAACTAAAAAAGTTAATTTATGTATAATTATTACAGTTTGCTATTTGTGCTACATCACATAGATCAGCTAATTTCAATGCTTGCTTAATGAAAATTAAAGAAAATGAGCTTCATATCTTCTCTGAATTACGCATAAATCATTTTACTAACCTCGTTAATCAGGAACTGAAGTTGGATTACTGCAGCTCCACTGTCATGTTGACAGTAGCATTCAACTCCTGGCCGACCAAAGCTGGAATTGGCACCATTAAGGAATAATTGTAACATGTAACAAACAAAATACACAGGGCAGCCAACATTTTCACTTTCACTAATACCACATTCACACAGGCTAACATCCTGCTCCTAGCGAGTGCACTCAACACATCTAACCACACAGAGCTGAGTAGTCACCAAAACCAGTAATTTATAAATGCCACAAAGTAACACAAAGAAATTAAAATGCCTACTTTCAAAGATAAAAACCATGTATAACTGCTTAACTCGCAGAGATTTAAGGGATTCTTTATCACTGAGAACTTGAAGAATGATGAAGCAGTTATTTTAACCATGTTAAATATCAGGACTAAAGTTGACGCTAATGCAAATAAGCATCATAAACAAATGATTACATTTTTCAATAGCCAAAGGATCTTTCTCTCCATTTAAACACTACTTAAGGATGAAAAGAGCAAAATAATGCAAGGTACCTTAAAAAAAAAAAAAACACCATGACACAGATGAGAAGATCAGTAGTCAAAATATGGAGGAGTCAATGGGAAATTATGTATAATGTAAATTTTCAGGATCTCTGTATCAAGACTTCCTGGATTCACACCAGCTATGAGATAGCAAAAGCTTTCTCATTTTCAATCTCACACATAAATCAGTCTTATCCATAATGAATATTGATAGAAGCAGCAGCAAACAGATTTTTTCACTTCTCCATGTTTAACTCATTTTTTAGTTGCAAACATTCTGTATTTTATATGTGGTTATGCACCCGCTTCCAATACAAAACTAAGTTCTCCAGTGTCTAGGAGATCAAGCAGAAATAAGAGAGGAAATAAGCAAACTGGTCAGTATTTAATCATCATTGTGTACCCAGGGTTTCTGGACTATAATTTGTCAGGACTGAACACTTCTTGTTTTAAAGCATCACCTTAGCTTTGGGAAGAAAAGAAAATATTCCAAAACTGTATGCAAAAGGGAGAATATATGTGTAATTTTTTTCTCTCAGTATATGCTAAAATTAATAAAACAGTACAATTCTCACCCATTCTGCAAGCTTTCCATTTACTGAGAAATTGCTGAACAAAACCAAAGCAGATAATACATGCATTCTTAAAAAACATGTGCATTCATGCTACAGACAGCTGAAAGGCTGAAAAGACTTTCGGGCTGCATGCAAATCAAAACTCAAACACATCTCCTGCTCAGCCTCTAAGCTGGTAAAATAAAATGCAAGTAGAACAACAGCAGGGAAAAGTCTGTTTCAACATACTGCTATATTTTAACTTTTAAACCTGAATCACATTCTTCTAGACTAATGAATCTGCATAACATCCAGCTAAGTGGTGAGATATACACTAGACAGATGTTGAATAATCCACCAAACTTAATACCAGCTTTCTTCCCCAAACAGAATCAGTAATTTAATTTTGTTCTGCCATGGAAGGACTTAAAGAGTCAGCAAGACTCACCTGGTTTTTTGCTTTTATTTTCCATTCTTATCAATAAGTTTTTTTACAAAGAAGTAATCTGTATTCCAGTCACAGTTTATAGTTAAAAAAAAAAAAAAAAGAGCAGAGGAAGTGTTGTCCCCATAAATGATACCTTCCTACACAAACTCAGAATACTTTTAATGTAAAGTCATTGCTTTTACATTAGCTATGGATCGACTACACAAATCGCCAGATTGAAAAAGCCCACAAGGAATAACATTAGTTTCAGAGCTGACTGCCTTCGGCCTTGCTCATGCATCTGCATTCGCTTGAATTAATAATTATTTGCAGAAGTAGACAAAAACAATTTTCAAATGTGAAATTCAAATGCTTCCAGGAATTGAATTTTAAAACTTGTTTACCTGCACTGACACAGGTAGCTTTCTAATAAAAGATTTTCTCAGCCCCTCCCCAGAACAACATTTTCCAACATAATTAAATGCAAACCTTGTTCATAAACCCGGAGTTTATTTGGAATTGAGACTCTACAGCTACCTTGCTTCAAAATAAGAGGAACATGACCCAGAAAAACATAAGTCCATAGACTGCTCAAGTTACTTCTTCCTTCAAATTCTATTTCTCAGATGCTTTCTGCAAGCACTTCCGATGCTAATATTTCTGGAAGCACTGTTATAACTAGTCAGTAAACATTTCATTATTAAGAATATTTCAATGTTTCCTTAAAAAAAAAAATCCTTCCACATTTTCCAGGACACCTGAACCATTTTCCCCATAAATCTGTGAATATGCATCACTAAGAGTAAGATTACACAAATTTTAAATATTCAGAGCAAATCTCTTTGACAAATTAGTGGAAACCTCACATACAGATGTGAAAATAGTTCTCTTCTCTTCTATAGTGCTTGCTGTCACTAAAAAATTTTGAAAAAAATTAAAATAGCCCTTGCAGCTAGTCTTATTTAGTTCCTTTACTCAAGGATTATGTCATCTTCACTTTTTCACCTAGTAGCTAAAATTATTCTTCTCAACTCAAATTAATATCAAACTCCTAACCAGCATTAATCTTCTTTTCTAAAGCAACGTAAAGCCTCCCAGTTTTGCGGAGTATGCTGAATTGAAAAAGCACGTCACAAAGACTGACTGTAGAAGGATAATACATGCCTGTTTAGTACATGTGAAGCATTTCCCAACCACACAAAACAGGCAGCAGCCCAGGGAATGCAGTACGCCCAAATCTGCTGCACTTGTGTACGTGTGCTTTAGGCAAGAGAGCTCACTGTACTAAGCAGTGATCATCTACTACATCGCCGTTCCCAAAACAGGCAAAAATTATAATGAATAATGACATGATGAGCAAAGCATTTTAATTTTGTAGACAGGAAAAACTCTCTGCCAAAGACCTAGGGTAACTCTAGAGGAAATACTCTGCTCGGAGCAGTTTTCTAATCAAAGACCCATCCCTCCTCCTCCAATTCCAAGCAGTTCATTCTACTATTCCTGCTTCATCCATGATTCCAAATATTAACAAGTTGGATAAATTAATACCTTCTAAGCTGTACCTTTGAATATTGTTTCCATGTTCCTCACTGTCATTTGGAAATTAACCCTAGTTAAACACTAGTATTTCATTGCCTTCATTGCATATTTTTTGAGAAAACAAGAGACAACAGCTGTGCCTGAGAGAAGAAAAAGATAAGATGCTCATGTCCTAGCATTAGTGCTCATTTTCATAACTGCTAGAAGTGCAGGTAATGCACAAGAAAATCACAGTATGGCCTTAACTTAATATCACATAGAACTAAATTCACTTTAATTTATGAGAAAAAGCAACATTTCCGAAAGATATTTTTCCAAACCAGCTTCAGACCTAAGCTTACACTTCAAGCACTTCATTTAGCAATATGCGAATTCTCTCCTCAAAATACTCTTTTTAACATTATTACTTATATTATTATATTACTTATATTATTTATAGCTTAGCTACATAGTAGCAACTCAGTGCACATCTGCCCTTAGAAATCACATTTGAAAGAGAAAATTAATTCCAGAATGTTTTTGAAAGCCAGACAAGACCAGTCTTTTTTTTTATTTTTATCCATTTAAAAAAAAAAAATTCTTTAGTAACTCTAAGTAGACCTAGGGACTACTGGAACATTCTTCACCTGTGGTTGACCCATGTGGCATACAAGACAGTCCAAAATCTGTAGCTATCAATTCAACCCTAAGCATAAGGCAGTCATGAAAAACATCACAGAATCATTTAGATTTAAAAAGACCTCTAAGTTAACCAAGTCCAACCTTTGATCAATCACCACCTTATCAACTAAAGTACAGCACTAAGTGCCATGTCCAGTCTTTTTGTGAACACCTCCAGGGATGGTGACTCCACCACCTCCCTGGGCAGTCCACTCCAATGTTTAACAATCTTTTCTATGACAGAATTCTTCTTGATATCCAAACTAAACCTCCGCGGCACAGCTTGAGGTTATGTTCTCTTATCATTAGTTGTCTGGGAGAAGAGGCCGACCTCCACCTGGCTACGGCCTTCCTCCAGGCAGCTGTAGAGAGTGGTAGGGTCTCTCCTGAGACTCCTTTCCTCCAGGCTAAACACTCCCAGCTCAACTCCCAGTGCACCTCGTAGCATTTGTACTCCAGACTCTTCACCAGCTCTGTTGCCATTCTCTGGACATGCTCCAACACCTCAATGTCCTTTTTGTAGTGAGGGGCCCAGAACTGCACACAGCAGTCAAGGTGTGGCCTCATCAGTGCTAGGTACAGGGGGACAGTCACTGCTCTGCTCCTGCCGGCCACACTGCTGCTGACACAGGCCAGGATGCCTTTGGCCTTCCTGGCCACCTGGGCACATGGTGGCTCATGTTCAGTCAGCTGTCAAAAAGCACCCCCAGGTCCTTTTCCATTGGGCAGCTTTCCAGACACTTTTCCCCAAGCCTTCAGCATTGCAGGGGCTGTTGTGATTAAAGCGTAGGCCTTGGCACCTGGCCTTGCTGAACCTCATAGCACTGGCCTCAGTTCGTCGATCCAGCCTGTCCAGGTCCCTCTGCAGAGCCTTCCCCCCTCCACCAGATCAACATTCCCATCCAACTTAGTGTCATCTGTGAACTTACTGAAGGTGCACTGAATCCCCTCATCCCAATCATGAGTAAAGATATTAAACAGAACTGGGCACAACACTGAGCCCTGAGCACTTGTGACTGAACATCAACTGCATATGACACCATTCACCAGCAGCCTCTAGTCTGGCCATCCAGGCAGTTTTTAACCCAAAAAAGAGTACACCTGTCCAACCCACGGGCAGCCAGTTTCTCCAAAAGAATGCTGTGGGGAGCAGAGTCAAAGGTTTTAATAAAGTCCAGGTAGACACCATCCACAGCCTTGCCCCTCATGCATGAGGTAGGTCACCCAGATTCCTAAACCCCTGCTGGCTGGGCCTGACCCCTTAGCTCTCCTGTAAGTGCCAGGTGATCACACTCAAGATAACCTGTTCCATAACCCTCCTGGACAGCAAGGTCAGGCTAACAGGCCTGTAGTTCCCCAGATCCTTCTTCTGGCCCTTCTTGTGGATGGATGCCATGCTGGCCACCCTCCAGCTGACCTTCCTGGGTAGCCAGGACTGATAACATCTGATGGAGAGCAGCTTCGTGAGCTGCTCTCCTGCCAGCTCCCTCAGGAGACTTGGGTGAATCCCATCCAGTCCATAGATTTATGAGTGCCTAAAGAGCTCAGCAGGTCACTAACTACTTCCTCCTGGATTACAGGGGGTCTATTCTGCTCCCTGTCTTTCAGCTCAGGGGGCTGGTTACCCTGAGGTATATATAAAAATTGATGTTAGATCCTATCACAAATATCATACTAGTTTAACAGGGTATAGCAAACTGCTACTGCTGTTTGCTATAGCAGCTTTAGAACTTCCAGTGAAGTGGTGACTAAACAACTGGCTGGAAATCGAATTTCTCAACTTCCTAATCAGCTGCCAATAATGTTCATTCCTACGTAACTACAGATCAGCTTCCTGAAGTATTCACTTTGTTTAGAGAACAATGCTCAGCTCCTTTAAACACTAGAAGCCAAATGATTCCATGTTAACTTGGAAAGAAAATAATCTCAGACTGATAGAGTAAAAAGGAGCTCTGTTTTGAAAAAATACCACAATCTATAGATCTCAGCAAAAGTTTGTTAACTAGCTTTTGTATAAAGATAGCCATTTTAAAGCACAAACCCAGCCTTTTTTGCCTCAATTTGCATGAGTTTTGTATTTTAAAATTAAACAATGTCTGAACTAGTTTGCATGTAAACTGATAGGGAAGAGATATGTAGCAATAACTTAAGTACAATCCACTTTTTAACAACAACAGACAGGGATCAAAGCACTTCTTAAACTTCAAAGTTGCTTACATAAATATGGACAAATACAGCATTTCCCAAGCAGCTATAAAAAGTGCCAGCAAATTTTCTGTAAAGGCTGTATTTGATAGAATTTTCTCAGAGCTGCCAATGAGAGGCAATCGTTCACGGGAACAAGATGTAATCGAGCAGTACAAATGCAAACAGGATTTAAAAAACACCCAAAAAAACATGATTTAAAATTAAACAAGAAACAAGATTGGTTTTAATGATAAGTTTCTATGTGCACAATTCACAGATGGCAAAGCATACTATTAAATGAAGAGGTAAAAACCATCAATTTAGACCAAACAAGAAAAAAAACTAAAAAGGCTACAGGCTTTCCTTGATTTTACTCACTTTGCTTTCTGAACAAGTTGTACTCCTATAGTCTAAGACCTGTATTTCAGCACTGCAATGCAAAGAAGATGACTAATACAGTACTTTTTCTGGGTGGGATGGAAGAGAAGGAGAACAGTAGAACACAAGGATAGGAAACTTTTACAAATACTGGTTTCTAGAACTACACAAGATGCAGTGAAATAGATGGTAACTGATAATTCAGTAAAGTTTTTCCAAAGACTGCATACGCAAGAGTAAATCCAGGAAATAATTATGTATTTTTGAAAAACTTAATCAAAATTCAGAGCTAAAACCTTTGCATTCTGTTGCATGCTTCCAAATCCTGCTCACCTGTTACCCATTTAATCCAGTTTAGTTTCCAAGGCAAATTTCAACATGCTATTACATACTATATCAAAATATTAATAATTAACCAGGCTTTTCCTCTTTACACGCATAGCTTCTTGGCCAAGAATAAAGGCAGAGGCATTCTATGCTCCTAGAACTGAAATATACTTGGAATAAGAATGATGTCTCCTTCCAGAGCCAGATATTTTGTACAAACATTGCCAAGAACAGCATTAACAAGTGTAATGTTCTAGAACTAGATGCTAAGTGAATTTATATACGTATTTAATTTAGCTTACAAAAGCATAAATAACTTTGTATTATATAATAAAATGACAATTTAACATTTTCAAAGAACGTAGCCAATCCTTGCCCAATAATTATTGTCTGTCAACACCTGACTGTAAAGCATTTTGCTAGGTCTAGAAATCTCTCTTCATTCACACAGCATTATCCAAAATAGTTCCCTTAACTCTCATCTGGCAAGCAAATTCTCTTCAGTTATTTCCAAGTCATCAGCCACCAGATAGAAGTGACAGAAGACCAACTGTAATCACCAGTTGGTCATTCCATCTCAGCTTTGTTCACACACAAGCCTATTCTCCAATCCTCTCCCCACAAACTTCACAGCAGTGAGTGCAGTCTCCTGAGCTAATTTTACTTCTACCTCATTAACCCTTTACATCATTATGGGGTTATTTAGAATAAGACCACAGGTACTGTTACCACTCTTCATGCAGCCACTTTTACTTACTCGCTCTGATAAAGACAGCAGAAAAAGCAGGTGACCTAGGCATAGGAAAAGGTCTTAAAGAAGATCTCAAATTAAAATAAAAGTTGGTCACATCTATGAATTGCTTCCCCAGACTTTGCTGTAATTTCTTTCTCAGTACCGATACCAGCTCCTTCCTTTGGACACAGTCATTTAACACTCGATTTGTGGATGAGGTTTAATCTACCCTTCTGCTTCCCACATCATTTTGCACCGTACTAATGACAGAAATAACTTCCTCTTCCAAAGATCCTTCTGAACAAAGTTTAATCACTGGAAGTTTTACCAATACAGTGACACAGGTATACCACATTTCTGCTTACACAGCTTTTGGAAGTAGTGACCAGCAAAGTCATTTGTTGAAGCATTGAGTGGGTCAAGGATTAGAAGTACCAACACCGTCATGGCATAGGCAAGATGGAGAAATTTACATCCCAAATCTAGGTGGCAGGTACAAGTTCACCTCCTCTGTCTATACCAAATTGACACGACAATCTGTCCCCAGACTCATAGCAGTCACAAGCTGAAAGATCTTCCAAATACCCCACATGATGTTCACAGGCACAGCATCACAAAAAGCTGCTAGTGCTTTTTAAGTATTTCAGCTAGCAATCTCTAAACCCTAGTAATTCAAATATAATGGAATAAATGGGTCTTAGAACGAAATTTCCCTTGTCTGCTCAAAGTAGAAGTAGAGGTTTCTTAAATATTCTTATTCAAAATGACACTAGAAAATTGTTAAAATTAGCCTCAAGTGTGAGCAATCACAGCTATCCTTTAACTGCTACGTTAAGTATTTTGTAACACTAAGACAGTGTTTTTCACTTTATCTTACCTTAAGCCTCCTCAGGTTCCACTTTAGCATAATTTTGAGGTTTGTGTATCACCAAAGGACTGAGAAATTTACTATTCCACTGCTATCAAAAGAGTAGTGACCATTTTATAGGTTTGCTCAAAATTACCACCACAAATGAAAACCAAGGTATAAATCCAACAATTCAGTAGATGGCACTATTCCACAAAAATCAAGAGAGCAAATTATGTCCTTGCATAAACAAGGGGTACCACGGAGCTAGAACTCTCATTTTACATAAGCAAAACCAATGCTCGCTCATTAGAGTGCTTTGCATTTTTTCATACTTTTCATAGAACATGGAAAAAAATACATGCCAAAGCATTAAAAGAAATTATTGCTTTGTGGAAATAGCTGTAAATTTTACTTAGCTATTTTGTTGAGGCATTTCTGCTATTACACAGAGCTCCACTTCACACCAAAAAAAAATAGCTGGGTACCAGTGTTGCATAAAGTAATATTTTTATGGTTTGTATTTACCAGAAATCCAACTTGACACACACTATTAAGAGGTCGACATTGTCCCTAGAAGTTGCTTATGTGACCTTAATTCATGTCTCCTCAAATGCATGATGGTAATTTATTTTTAAAAGTTAATGCACTAGCTGAACATCAATTGTAAATGATTGTAAAGATAGGCATTATTCAGCCTATTTTTTAAGTGTCAAAAAGATAAGTGGTCACTAACAAAACCTAAATTGCCAGATTAAAAAATTGGCATTAAAACATGTGTCTTCAATATTATTAAGTTGTAAGGCATAGCCTTAAAAATAACTCTACCCATTCCACCTTAACTCTTGTCTTAAAATTTGTTGCAGGTGCCAAATTAGATCCTGTGGTTCGCTTCTTTCTCAGTGTACTTGAGGACTTCAGATGGGTCTTCTCCTTGGCCCCAAGAAATGCACCACAGGACAGTGCTCAGGAGTTCCCCAGGACTATAAATCCAAAACCACTGTGTTGCACGAGCTGTGAGTTTCAGAAACCCAAGGGTTTTTCTTAGCACTTGGAAGGGGATAATTCAAGCAATGTTATGAGATTTCCAAGTACCCAAGGCCCAGTTTAAGACTACAAAAAGATGGAAAACAGATCAACAGAAAAAGCACAGTCCGAGGTACTTCTCCTATACATCTTTCCTGCAGTTTTTTCTAGTAGGTACTTTAACTATGAGACTGAGGGAAGGTATTACCTTGCAACTGTAGCCTCAGTGATTTTTTTTTCTGATACTTTAGAGAATCTCCCCATCTCTTATTTGCTTTACTTCCAGTGCCTGTCAGATTCCAAGTGATGTCTGGTAATTCAGGCAGTGCTTATCTGCCCTGCTATTACAAGAATGTTTGGTTTACTAGCAGAACAAACAAATAATCTGAGTCTGAAGAACTATTTCAATCAACTTTGACTGAAGGGGAAGAAGTCTTCAGATGATACTTTGCCATAAATTTCATGAAAATATGAAGCTGAAAAGAGGGGAGAAAGGAAGCTGGAAAGAAGGGGAAAAACCCAGATTAGGCCCATATCCCATCCAAAGCATTACCTCAATATCCTAAAATACAGGCTCTGTGTAGTCACAGGAAGCATTTCAAGAGTTACAACACACATGTAATAATACTACAAGATCGAGTCATACAGCAGCAAGTTTCACAGTGAAAATGTCTGTCTTTCCTCTAGATAAAGGCATCCAAAATAACAGATATCCATATATTACAACTCACTTCACATAACTGAAACCATTGCAGTTCCAAGGGAACTTGAAGGAGTGTCATATACAGCAAATTGTTGCTTCAAGCCCCTCAAAGACACAGAAGGGCTATTTATGCTGCTCAGAACTTTTAAGTTTCTTCCACAATCCTGCACTTTAACATAAATATCTACTAATATTTCTGCATCAATAAGATGGTCCTAAGAAAAAAATACAAGCACTGAAAGTTTATAGTTAGAGCTCTGATTTATTTGGAGCAAGAAAAGATTCAGGAGTTTGGGTTTGTAAAGAAACTTGAGCATTTATGTACACTTCCCACACAGTAAAGGAAAAGCTGCAGAAACAGAGGTTTTCCTTTCCACATGGCACTTCCATCTCCTTCACTACCACCCTGCTCCGCAAATGCCAAGAGAACACATTCACATTTTCACTGTTCCTCTCACTTTTTTTACTATGGTAAAGAGAAGCCAATGTAAAGAGCACGTCTGCACAAAGATATGCTTGAAGAAAAATACAGCCAGATTTCCCAAAATCATTACCTACAACATGACTGTTGTTAAAGTACAAAACTAAGGAAGTTTGAACTCTTTTTTTAAGAAATTTGGTTCTCGCTGGAATCTTCAGCAACGTATTTGCATAAGAACCACTTCAAGAAAGTGAAATGGCTGCTCTTTAATTAAAAGAAAAAGCCTACTAATTATGCATATCCAGAAACATAACCTCAATCATCCCCACTAGTCACAGTACTACTCCATAAAGAAAATTTAAAAAGAAAAAAAACCAAGAAAAATCACTTGCTGTTTGAGGCAGACTATCACCACAGACCAGAGCTTTACTGAGGTTTTCATGTTAAAGCCTAAAGTTACAGATGTCAAATGGACAGGGTTTCCTACTTTTTCTACAGAAGTTTAGAGGTGTGAAAAAGGGCACTTTAGAATGCCATAACATGAAAATATCCAGGGGCTCAGACAAAAGAAAAGCACTTTCTGGAACAGGACTGTTTATCCAACCTCAAGATAGTTTATAAGCACCAAATCCAGATCGTCAAAATTAATGTGGCATTGTAGCCCCATCAATTCAGACCCGCTTTGACTCAGAACCTGCATTTATGCAGTGTAGTGCAGTGTTTAATGTTTTTTGATTAAACAGTTGGTTTGATGTTTTGAGGGTCAGATAGCTTTTTCTATGCAGTAACAGAGAAAATGAAATTAATTTGTTTTGGAAGTTCACTTCCAGAACACCTTCCATCAAAAATCCGAGAGGAAAACAGATATAATTGTCAGCCAGCTACAACTCTCTAGAAGCTGTAAACTGTTGAAGTTTTATGTATGCTCTGCATAATGAGGAATAAAAAGCACATGAGGCTCAAATATAAGCTGGAACAGTAAACATCTGAGCTGATAAGTGTCAGAGAAGTCACCTGTGGTGCTCATCAAACATTTACCAGGGGGGAGGAAAAAAAAAAAAAAAGATGGGGGAAAACTACCATTTCCAAGATTTCACTAGAAAAGTTTGAAGAGAATAAATACTACCTTTACAAGGTACTGTTTAAAGTTTATTTCTTCTTTCAAATGTCAGCATAGCAGAATAGCAATGAAACAGCAACAAATAATCTCATTGTATATTTACAGTGGCCAATAGCTCTGTGTGAATTTAGAAAGAAAAAAAAAAAGGGGGAGAAGCAGGGAAAGGGGAAAGAAAAAAAAAAAAAGGCATTAGACTTCCTGATGGTAAAGAAGTCCACCAGAACACAATTTAAGTCATGTATGTAATAAGAGAAAAAGCTAAGGAACCTTTTCGGGCTAACTGCATGGAGATTCACTTTAGTTCTTTGAAGCATTACAAACCTGAAAGTGTTTCACTTGCAAAGCATCCCTTCTTCTTCTGCAACTTCTTTTGCAACAAAGGACTATAAAAGTTACCAATTGGTACATTAAGCACTGCAACCTCAAGTCTGACTACTACTCATTTTTCTCTCACACACTCAGTCTGTTCAAGAGTCTCAACTTGGTGAGTCTGCAGAGAATTAGTGGTTTTCAAATTCACTGTCAGGTACATGACCTCAGAGTCAGGACAAAAATATTTCAACACAAAGCCTTACTCCTCCTCACAAACCACATCCATGCACAAACTTGATCCTCTTGAAGAGAAGAAAGGAAAGAGTTAAACAATTCATCCCAGATCATCACAGAAATAGGACGGTTACATTCCCGGAGACTATTCATGGACAAGGACTACAATTAATTCTACTAGAAAAAGCACTATACTATAAAGCACACTAAGGTAAGTATTTTTCAAGAATTCTTTTCTGAGAAAAAGAAACCAGTCACATAGAGACAATGAAAAAATTCAAAAATGATATTTCAAAGAAAAAGTAGAAATTATTTCAATTACCCAACAATTTCTAGTAAGACAAAACAGCAACTATAAAAGAAACAATATAATCTCCTTGAATAAAAATGAAGAAAGAAACATTAATTAGTGGCCTGTTGCAAAAATTCAGGATGAAACCTATTTTACTAAAAACCATGATAGACTGATATGTGTATTCCAGTCCAATATCAAGAAATTTAGTACATTGAATGGCATTTATTAGTAGTCATTAAAAAAAAAGAAAAGACAACCAGAGATCTAATACACCAAATAATAACTGTGAGCACCACTGAGCTATTAAGATACTTAAGACTACTAAATATGTTTAAAAGTTCTTGTTAGGAGCTGAAAATTATGTATTTATAGCAGTTCAGTATCATTCAGAATGCATTTACACTGATCATCTTTACATACTGTCCATTAAAACACCAAGACAACACTACAACAAGTATGTACAACTGAGTTTAATGTCATCATAAGTGAACTTCCCCCAAATTAACTACAGTTTCATAATTTACAGTTATTGTCTGTACTATAGCAAATAAAGACAAGTAGAGAATCTTCTGTTATTCTGAAACTTTTAGGGTGGCATTTTTGTAGAATGAACTATGTGGAAAAAGCTTTCAAACTCAGCTGATGTGTCAGACAAGTGGCACATGCTGACATATTTCAAGCTATGCTTTTAAATATTTTACCTGTATTGTAATCAAAGACTGCAAAATTCAAGTTTGACAAGAAGTATAATTTCAGAAATATTTTGCAAGAACAGTATCTTCATATCTGAGGTTTTCTACAGCAAGTGAGATTATACTCCCAGAAATGCCAGTTTTAGCATCAGCAGTATCTTCTTTGTTCAATTGGTTACAATTACTCTGGTAGCACATTGAGAGGGCTGAGGAGTAGCATTTCTCCTTTAAAACTTACTCAAGGGCATTGTTTTCTGAACTCGCCCAGCACTATGTTCGCATTGCAACAGTAACTTCCGCTGCAGACTAAAGACTGAAGGCAGGGAACATTCTCGGACCGCAGTGTGATCATCACCCTCCCGTCTGCACAACAGCGTCCTTGATAAACCCACCACTACACCACTTCAACAGTCCTGGCATTTTACTTTTTACCACACCATTTATACATTTTCATCAACTGTTCAAGAACCTCAATTTTTAGCTTTAGTAGCGAAGATGTTTCTTTACTAAAAAAACCAGAGAAGCTAAGAAAACTATAAGTTGTGTCCAAAAAATGATAACAATATGAAGTACCTAGTGGAAATGAAGATGTGCTTCTGGTTATATGCTATGATATAAAACTGCAGTTTCTAAATATTTTGAAACCAAACTTCACTGTCACTTCACATTCATTATCTGATGTGCTACTTTCTCTTATTGAGAACTGCCAACAGAAAGAATAATCCAGAATGCCATTTTTTTGATCTGGAAATTATTGGCAGAGTATTCCTATGGAAAACAAAAAAAATAAACTGCCAGAGTTCAAAACTAGTTTTTGTACTTTGCTACTCAGGAAAGAAACAGTATTGTAAAAGTTAACTCCTACTGCCTCTCCTCTAAAGTATGTATAAATCAAATTCTCTCTTTTTTTTACCTGACCCCCACATATACTGGGGGTAATAGGAAAAAAAAAAAAAAAGGACCTATACCTTTATTTAGGTTTTTTAAACTAAAGATAGAGAAGTACAAAAGTTTAAGAAAATGGTAATACTCTTTGTCAGTGGCTGCTACTTGAACTCTATTTCCTTTGACCAACAGCCCTCAAGAAACATGGGGACTTTACTAACAAGCAATTACTAACATTGCTTTTGACACGTAGGCTACCTGACCTCTCCACTTCCCCATTACTAACTCATCAGGATTTCTTTCTAAAATGCTAAATTTCCCACATTATAATTTTAAAGAATGAAGGGATATTCACCATACCAGCTTACTTTTTATTTATTAGGTGACTGCTTTTTACCTGACATTTAGGGGTGGCTGTGGAGGTAATCTTACTGCATCAGTTTACTATACAGATTTGGAACACATAAAAAGGGAACACAAGGCAATGCATGGGTTTTGCAGCCCACTCCCCATGTTAATAAGCATCACTAAAGCTTAGTAACTGTACCTCTAACATCAACATCACAAAGTCCAGCTAAGAATGTTTTTCAACTGTGAAGATGAACATCTGCTCTGTTTAACAAGGTAGTGTGACTGGATAGACCATATGCTAAAAACTAAGATAGGCATGCTAATACTATCAATTGAACATTAAGTGATCACAATAAAAACCTAGTATTCCATCTTTTCCCCTAATGAGCAAGCTGGAAAATGCAAATAGGTTTTGTCCATCTGCTGCTACTGACTATAAATCATTGTTACTAGCTGAGAAAGAGGAAGGGCCTATAGTAGAAACTGTAATCAAAAACATTGGACACCAGCTGGATTACCTTTTTAGTTGGCTACTTTTGAAGTGTTACATTTATCGTTATTACCTGAACCAAAAATCTAATACGGTTACTTGTACACATAGAGAGTACAAGCTAAACAGCAGCTTCAAGAGACTACAGAATCCAAACCCCTGCTTAAATAATATGAATCACACAAACTAAAATAATAGATCACTAAGCAGAAGTACAAACATATTACTTCCTTTGGATCCGCACTGTCTCTGGCTTACAAAGTTCCAAAGTTAAACTCCTGTGGAGTCTACATGAGAATATAAAGCAGGAAATAACAATTAATTCTTGGAGAACCCATGAGAGAGACCTCAGAAAAGGGTGAGTGTGATCTACAGCGTTCCTGGTGGAGAATCTAACCACGACTCTCCACCAGCACTGCTTGTAAGAGCACTGTGTGGTCTGAGTGGGATGGGCTAAAGACCTACTGTGAACATGGAAGCAGTGGCAACTGCTATTATATTATGTCCATCCTAGAAGAAAATTAAGCTTCCTAAAATTAGGTTTCCTAAACATAAATCAGGTTTTGTACCTTTTTAAGGTGTTTATGAAACAAAATTCCAGACATTTAGCAAAATTGGCAAATAAAGTAGCCTTGAATTATTTCTATCAAGCTGTAAACTTCTCTCTGTACAACAGCAATCAAATAATTGATTTGGCAAACTGCAACACTTTGGACTGCCCTTTTTCAAGTATTACAAGATCTGCATCATTATTATTACAAAAACTTCTGGGTTTTTGTTTTGACAAAACCATCTGGACACAATCCTGAGCCACGTGCTCTAGCAGGGTCTGTTTGAGCAGGGGGAATGCACTACATTGATCTCCAGTGGTCACATCCAACTTTACCTATTCTGTGAATCTAGCATTCCTTAGAAGCACTTTGTTTTCTATACTTGCAGACACACATTTTTAGTTTCACCTACTTTCACTATTCTTGGCACTCAGAATTCAAAGCAAAGAAAAACTTCTAAGTAACAGAAAGATAAAAATATCTCAAATCTTTCTAGTAAAAATCCGTAAGACTAGAACTACTTAATCTTAGTATTAGGAATACTAAGACTATGGATGGAAGACTATGCAGGACCTACTCCTGATATAAAAAAAAAAAAAAAAATAATACAGTATTAAAATCGATTTTAATTTAGCAATTGATATAGTTGCCTCAATACAAGTATTATCAATAACTAGATTTTTTTTTGTTTAAGCACAGCTTAGGGAATCAAAACACACTGAATCATTGCACAAAGTGATTAAGTTAAAATAAGTAGTGCACAGACCAAGGACGTCATCCAGTTGTGCATATCTCAACACAATGCCAGTTTTAGAATTTCTTAAAAGGAGAGATTTTAAGTGGAAGACAAAAGGTTCTCATTTGTGTCAGAAACTGATATCAATATGCCACAACTAAACAACAGCCACAGAAAAAGTAATTTCATAAACACATTGTAAAAATCACAAGGAATCAGGATTCAGGATGGGTCCCCAGAGGCTGATAGAACTGCTATGTATTTTAGAAATTTACTAAGTAAGGCATTATACCACTCTACCAGTCCTCTCTTTTGAAATATTTCTGTTTCAGCTGTTTCTAAGATGTTCATTATTTTAATGTGTCTAAATTTAGTGATACAAATATCACTGACAGAGATTTAAATTATGCCATCAGACCTCCACCTGTATTTGCACTGAAAGTCAACAGTGGTGGCAACTTAGCACCTCCTTTGATAAATATGTAAGCTGTACAATTACCAAGTACCTATGACAAGTGTTGACATGAATGGGGTCACTAAATTATCATAAATACTACGAGGTTACACTCGAGTGGTATTCAAGTACCAACTACAATACCACAACTGAAACTTATCAGCAAAACAAGGGAACTCCAAAAGCTGCTGGCAGACAGCACACAGGCAGTGCGTAAGCAACGAGGTTTTGCCTCAAAAGTAACACAAACCTACTCCTCAGTCCAACAAACAAATTACTATGTGTCAAACAATTAGATCTCTGGGAAAGCAGAATCCTGCCTACTTAATGAGATGAACTTTGCAGGATCAAGAACCACAATTTTTCAAAAAAAACTATGATCAGTTTGATGATACACTTTAAGATAGGCACATTGAGAGCAGCAAGAGGAAGAGGGAAGATTACAGACCTGCCACAGCATTAACTCTCTCAAAACTATCAGTAACTCCAATATTTTTCAAAATGTAAAACCATTGCCAGATAGCTAAGATCAAGAGCAAAGTGAACTGTTCCCAAAATCCACGTCCTGCAGTTCTGTTTATCTTCATATTGAATGTAATAATTGGCAAGTTTTATTCTGTTTTCCATTGAGACTCTACGTAGATAATCCAACTTCTACCCACCCTAAAGTTATTGTCTAAGAACACTTACCTTTGCCTTTTGAAACTTTTGTACAACAAAGGGACCTGAACACTTAGAAGTCTAATGCAGTTACAAAATTTCTGTCTAACAAAATTTTGTTAGGAAGGTCTTGCAACCTTGATTTGTGCCTTCATGCTTTCTTTATCAAATCTTAAGCTGCTTCTACTCTTCCAGATGTGAGTTTACTAGAACTGCTCATGTCATCTCCTACAGCAATAATTGTCCTTCAGTTCTAAAAGCCATTCCACAGTGATCAAGAAAGAACAAATCTAGTCAAATGCCAAAATAACATTTTAGTGAATTGAGCAGTGTACCATGTCTGAAAGCCTAAGCTGGGCTGCAGCCATCCAATTTCCTGTTACAGTTTACCCTAACCTCAGCAGGTCAGACAATCCATATACCACCTCAGTGTTCCAATGTGAGAAATGGATTTGTAAAGGATTCTCAATGCCAAACCGAAAGCTCACATGGTCTTGTACATCTGTATGCAAACTCTGAGAATAAGGAGTGCTGACTTAGAAAGGCCATGGAATAGAGAAGACATTGTTGAGAGAGAAACTGAACTGGAAATAAGTTTCAAAGGATGGCCTTGCAAACAGGCTAGATATTTTGGAGAATTAGAACTGAAAGATGCATTGTAGAAAGACCACATGAGATAAAATAATAGGTGATTTGTGTTAGAAGTATTAGCAACATTTGTGGCAAAAGCTAATAGGCTGAAAAACATTTATAAGGTATTGTAACAAAGAAATAGTTTGTTTTCTGATTGTGATGGCAGTATTTGTAATACCTGTACCATCTCATCCTTCTTAGGAGACTGAAAATGGAATAAGTCTTTAAAATACCTCTCAGGAGCCATGTCTCAGGGTCAGAAAAAGGGGTTTTCCAACATTTCACAAATAGCAAAGTGGTGGTGCTAGTGCTACAGTAACCTGCAGCCTTACAAACTTTGCATGCTTTCTAAATATTTCCTTCCCCAAGTTCACTATGACCCAGCAAATTTGAAGCTGCAAGGCTATATCCATTAAGTTTCTGCTCTGCCAGTAAAATACCTAGAGGGAAGTTTTCATTGTAAAGTTCATTTCTGTAGATGATAGCATGAGTTTCAATACAGTTATACTTCAGGTTTGTTGAAGTTGCATTAGTAGAATTGAAGTATATGCAATAATGCTCCCAATGAAAGATCTGCTGCTTCCCCACAGCCACAGTTGCTACAGCATGGCCTTACCCACAGGCCCTTCAGAGATCAGCCTGCTCTAATGTGGCTTTACCCATGGCTGTAGTCCTTCCAGGGGAATACCTGCTCTCTTGTGGGATTATCCATGGCCACACACTTTCAGGTGCTCAGCATGGGTTTATCCACAGCCGCTGATGTGTCAGGATCTCCCTGCTGCAGCACAGACTTACCCTGAGCCTCCATCCCTTCAAAGGTGTTCCTGCTGCTGCACTGGCACAGCCAGAGCCACAGCTGCTTCCACATCTGCCTGCTCCCACATGGATCCATCCATGAGCCAGGTCCCTGTGACTGAAGTTCTCCCTGCAGTGCCAGCCAGCCCAGGGCAGCAGCACAGACACACAGCGAGGCCCTGGCCAGCTGCCAGCCCAGCACATCCCCCTGGTGTTATCACAGTGTTCCCAGGCACAGCACAGCGCGGTGATAAAGCAGCACAGCAGCAGCCCGAGCAAAAACCAGCCACTAATGAGCACTGGACTCTAATGTACAGTCAGGCCAGCAAGGCTCCTGACAAGCACCTGCCAATTAATAGCTAATCAGCAATTACAGCTATAAATTCAATCTAGCACATTCCAGTCAAACCTCTCATTATCTCAAATCCTCTGAGCTGCACGTTGGGTGTCATAAAGGATTGTTGCAGCTTAACCCCAGCCGGCAACTAGGCTCCACACAGACACTTGCTCACTCCCTCTGGTGAGATGGGGAAGAAAAATTGGAAAAGAGAAAATTGGAGAAGAGAGAAAAACACAAGCACAGCAAAACAAGGAATTCATTCACTGTTTCCCATGGCTGGGCAGGAGCCACCTCCAGGAAAGCAGGTCTCCATCATGTGTAACAGTGTCTTGGGAAGACTAACAAGACCACTTCAAACATCCTCCCTTTCCTCCTTTTTCTTCCAGCTTTATATGCCGAGCATGCCACCATATGGTATAAAATATCCCCTGGGTCAGCTGTCCTGGGCTGTGTCCCCTCCCAGCTACTTGTGCACACCCAGGCTGCTCATTGGTGGGGTGGGGTGAGAGGCAAAAAAGGCCTTGGCTCTGTATAAACCCTGCTCAGCAATAAGGAAAACATCCCCACGTTATCATGACTGTTTCCAGCACAAATCCAAAACACAGCCTCATACCAGCTACTGTGAAGAAAACTAACTCCACTCCAGCCAAAACCATTGCAATGAGTTTCCCAACAAGTAAAACCACAGATTTAAAAAGAACACCATCCTATTTATTATTAAAAAATCCAGTCAAACTTTCTCTGTGTAGGACTCAGTTGTTTTAATTCCATGCACTTTTAGGAGATGCATGTGTCACCAGGCCATTTTGGCCCTATTTTATTTCAGAACATCCAAAGTAGCTGATTTTCTTCATTCACAGGATGGGAGTTTTTAACTAAGATAACAATAGCCACATGACCAAAGTGCTGGATGACACGACAAAAAATGCAGTAGCATTCAAAGAAACGGAAATGTGACAAGATTAACATATGCTTCAAGCAAAGTAGTTTTCTTATTTAAACTACTCTGTGTGAACTGTGGCAAGGTAGACAAATATTTTCTTAATAATAAATAATCACAGAGTCTCTCTGACATGACACTACTGCGATATTTTTAATAGCTTTACCAAAGTACTCTTCCCAAAACAGGCATATTTGTTCAAAGCCCAGAACACTGCGGACAAGGGTTTGAGACCATTTTCTTCAGCGTACAAATGCCAAAAGACCCTGACCATCCACAAAAGAGTACTTCTCAACAGAATTACAGAGTAATTTAGGCCAGAAAGGATCACCCAGGTTCATCTGGTCTAGCATTCCACTTGAAGATGTGCCAACTTCAGTTGGATGCTCTGTTTAAAAAACTGAAATCTTTGCATACTCTAAACAACTCCAGCCACTGTTCTACTGCCAGTGTAGAGCTACTACAGAGAAGAGCAAGTACATAACTACCTCAATAAAAAAACACCCCAAAAGTAAAAACCCCAACACACAAATATCTCAAGCTGATATTTCCATAAGGAACAAAATCAGTCAGACTGCTTTGCAAAGTCTGAATGATCCAAAGGAGAAGTAATTTTAATGGATATAATCACATCACCACTTGGAAATGGTATTTTGTTAGCGCTTCAGAGAATTTACCAAATTGCTTGAATTTTGTAGTATACATCTACAAAGCTATCCAGATGCTGCAACAAGCACTTAATCAGAAACTGACTGCATGGAACAACGTACTCAGGCTTTTGAGCTATTTTGATTACAAAAAAAAAAAAAAAAGTGAGTTCTTAAAAAGGCTGGAAAGTGGAAATCACAGAAAACAAGCTTTATATACCCCAAACACATAAAAACTTCAGTCATTTGCTTGCAGACTGACACTCAGTCTTTCTAATCCATATCTCATTTCAATTAAAAGTCATCTTTTTAGTGCAGAAAAGACTGTGGGGAAATTAACAAATACTGACATTCAGGATGACTGGAATCTTCAAATTTTTAATGATGGAATGATGAACAATCCAATTTTTCCTCTTCCTGTGAACTTGGTTTGCAAGAGGGGAAAAAAAAACCCCAACTTTAATTAAATAACCTATTTTACTTGGGAATAAAGAGTCAGAGGCACAACTTGGTCTGTGTGGAAGGTACAACACTCACTCTACAGGTATTTCCTCCATTCTCAATTATTTCTAGTGAAAATGGTGCTCCTTTCTAGAACTCCCTCTATTAAGAAAGAAGCTGAACTTCATGCTGCAAGTGTGTCTTTTTAAGGCATGAAGCACCAGTAGATATTGTATTCATGTTGGAAGACTATCACAAAATATCTAATTTGATATATTGTCCTAGTTTTGCTACAGGGAAATTAAAGTGCAGAAAAAGGAACAAACTTGTTTAAGATGGAGCAGTTAAACAGCAGGGGACCAGGAGAATTCCTTCAATGTTTCTGCTTTAGCTTCAAAGTTTATTCTACCTTATAAAAGCAAACAAAAAAGCTCATTTGACCATTATTATTAATTGTACACGGCCCTGAACTTAAATATTCTGAGGAAATATCAACCTAAAGGCAAAAAAAAAAAAAAATCCTGAAAAAGTTCATTACATCTGTCTCTAGCCTCTTCAGAGTCTACTCACCCCCCTGCTCAGATCACATTAGGCTTCCAGAGGTCCTTCTAAGTAGAAGAGCAAATGCAATGAAGAACACAGAAGCAGGGCTATTACTTATGGCACTGAGCATTGTCAGGACGTCACAGGGTAAAGTCTAACCAATTACACCAAGCTAAACCTTGAGTACATCAACTGAACTCTAACTCATTTGAAGGTTTTGATATCTGCTGGGAAAACAAAGCACAGCCAATTTTTCCAAAGCTTTCTTAGGACCAAGGACTATATGTCCTACCATAATGGTTCAAGTATGCACAGAAAAGATGAATTTTTAACGACTTGATATCTCACATGTTGTGACAGTAGATCAAGAGGTGAAAGCCACCCTGGTAACAGCAGCTAAATCTCTTCAAATATGGAGAAAATCAAAGATACTGACCTGCAGTGACAAAAGAGGTCACCAGCAGCTTACACTGACAATAGCAGTTTGAAATCAATAGTGAGCACAATTGCTCCCTGTGGGGATCACATCCACAAATAATCCAGCAGAGAGGAGAGGGAGCCGGAGGCAGAATTGCCACAGAAGAAGTAGGCCACCAGCCAAGACTCACACACCTCAAACAGCTGGAACAACCAGCACCACAAACTCAGAGGTACAACCATACCAGCATGTCCAGGTGAATGCCACTACTTGTGAGAAATCATTTGAGATTTTATGTCATCCAGCAGAGCACTTCTGCCCTTGTGTCTACCCCACCCCTCAACTTTCCTTGCAACAGAGAAAACAGAATCCAACAGCTCAACTGTTTTTAACAGATCCCAGTATCAGGAAGAGGGTCACACTAGGCTGCTCAAGGTTTCTACTCCACTAAACTACTTTGTAACTTTTCCTTACACACCCTAAAGTAAGCAAGCTGTTGTTCATAGCTGAGAACAGAACAGAGCTTTTGTTATCAATTGCTAAAAATGTTCTTTTTGGGATGGGGAAATACTTCTCTAATTAAGGATCTGTCTGACTCCAAAAAGCCTGGTTTTAAAAGTCCTAGCTAAATAAAAGTTAGAAATTTTTCTTAGTAACTGATCAAGCTTTTGAAAATAAATACAAGGGATATGCTGCTCAAGTTAAACCAGTGAATAATTCCAAACTAACTTTCCTGTCTCATAAGGTTAAAGTTTTACACTGAAAGCAGTATTTTCCTAGTATTTTTACTCCCTCTTAAAACTGCAGGATCTAGAACCACCTGCTGCTTATGAGCATAGAATGGCAAAGTTGCCCCTCTGGCACATTATGTCACCAACTACACCCATCAAGCCTAGAAGCAAAAAAAAATTAAGAGAGTAGCAATTCTACTTCTAATCTCATTATTTCAACATGATGCCTATAATTTAGGTACTTCCATTTTCACATTTACTTTGTAGATTTCGAAAATTCAATATGGTGTTGATGTTTAATATATTTATCCATTAAGGTAAAGACAAACACTGAACTGGCAGTATATTTGTAACTACAGATTTTGGTTCTTCATAAAAATCTTCAGTTCTATTTTTACAAATAATTTTAACAGTATTTAGTATTTACTACTTGCATGTAAGAAGTCTCTCTGTACTTCCAGTAGTGGTCACAGAGTCCTCATAAAGACAAATAAGATAAGAGTGTGATTTAGAAAACTCCTCACATTAACCTGTTTTGATCAATACTGGTTTGCAATTTAAAACACCCGATTTCAAGACTGACCAAATACAGAGAACCTCTGTAGAGAGGTTAGCTGACAGATAGTGCAAAGCCAACTCAGGACTGTAACATTATTTTCCTCACAAACTAATGAAATCTCAAACAGGTTCTCACTCCTTGATTTAAGAATATTGTAACTTTAATACCCTTTCCAAAAATCCCCCAAACTTCTTTCCCCATTCCTCAGATTATTTACTCACAACAGAAAGTGTAAAAAGATGTACCTATACTTGAATACACAAGGAAAATGCTAATACCCAGCTCCCATTTGCTGGTAGGCAATGAAACAAACATTACCCTTCTTTTACTCATATATTCTTACAACATAAACACAGTAAAAAAAGAGGATTCACTTCCATTGCACTTTCATGATTTTTCAATGAATAACACTTTACTGACACTCAGTCTTTCTAGTCTATATCTCATTTCAATTAAAAACACTTTTGCAGCTTTAAAGAGTAAGTGGCTCCCACTTTAATGAACCCTTGCACAAAATTTATTATTCATAAAAACCTTAGTGGGCAAAGCATCTTGAGGGTTGGCCCTATCTTTGAGAAATAGACTGAAATAAGCACTTCTTGCAAGCCTCACCCTTACCCACTCTTCCCAAACCAGCAGAAAGCAAGAGGCTGCTTTTACACTGGGAATACATCTGAGTCTATTCCTTTTGCCTGCATTCCTCCATCACAAAGAGGAGGCAATCACAGGAGAGGCAAATTCTGCAGTGTTGTCTGGTTACAGGGCTGCCCTATCAGCTGAGAGCTTTTAACCAGCTCTTCCAAGAATCAAGAGCCATATCAAAGTACTAAGAAGCATATTCATCAGGTTAGAGGAGCACTAACATTTCAGCCTCTGCATGAAACTTCTTCCCTTGCTTTAGAAAATACATTTTCTGTCATTTTCTTACAGTAATGCTTTCTTTCCAAACAATCTTGCAATACCTCTCTCAATTACTTAGAAAGCAATTCACACTCCATGAATTCACAGGTCTGTGTAGCCATGGATGAGTGCTCAGAAACAGCTTTTGTTGAGTCATCATTATCCAAACTGCAACATCATGTTGCCCAAAATTACAGGTGACTAAGCTCTAAACAGGTGCATTTTGATCTCTTTCTCCAAACCAAGTTCTTACTTCTAGATCTCTTTTTGCTTTCTCATCTATTCTACCAATATGAGAGTCATTAACACCACCCACACAGAGCTCACTCTTCATTTAAGTCAACTTTATGACCTCCTCGAAAAGAAAATTTATGAAATTAAGTGTAGCTTCAAATATGGCATTAAGAACATTGCATTATCACCCCTATTCCTCATGCTCTTAGTTAACAAATCTGGAGAGTTCATAATGGAAATCTAGTTTCACAGTTCTAGTTTTTCAACTTTTAAAAGTCAACCCTCTTATGGCAAGTAACCTTATAGACAGAGTAGTGATATACCAGAAAGAAACAAAAAATGTCTACTTGGAGACGAATATAAACACCAAAGGAAATTGTTATATTTACCTACAGTTTGAAGAGGATTAAGTCAATTTCTCTAGCAAGATGGCCTAGGCCCTCTCCATAATGTTTAGAATTCAGTCAATTTCAGGACAACAAAGAATTCAATTCATTCTCTTATGCTGACACGTAAAGGTTCTGGCAACAGCAGTGAGGATTAAAGAATCTACAGGACACCTTATTTTAAAAATAAAAGTTTAAACACATATGTTGTTACATGGCTTGGATTGTAGCATATGGCTGTGGTACCATATGGCTACAAACATATGGGTAGTTCACTTTTTAGTGAACAGAAAGAAGCAGGGTTACTAGTGCTTTACTTCACAAATTCATTCCGCTTCTCTCAGTCACTTGGAAGCTTTTAGCAAGATACAATTCCTATACCTTTTACACTGTCCCCACTTGAAACTCTCATATGGCAACAGAGAAGTAGTAGTAGGTCACTAGAACTTAACAAAGTTTATCTTTAGAACAAGCCCAACAAAAACAAGCCCAACCAAAAACCCTACAAAAAACCAAACAAACACACGCCACCTCACGAGCAGCACAGAATGTTTCAACCCCAGAGGATAGAGCAGAACAACAAAACAGAGCTCAGCTCCTGTCTCTCTTTAGATTTGCAGTCAGCTGCTGTAAATTGTCAGCACCCTAGTAACCCTCTACAAAATTTATCTATTAACTTGAGATAATGGCGACTGAGCTGCCATGCCTCACATCATTGACACAACTTGAACTGACACAAGGAACAACCAGAATAGCCAAGCCACCCACCAACAGCAAAGCAAGCTTGCTGTTTTTCTCCCCTCCTGCATACCTGGTTCCCACCAGACTTCTGAATGGTTGCAGCAGCTGAATCACGACATCACATGTGTGAGGTGCACTAAATCCACTTCAGAAAACAAAAGGATACAGCCTTAGTGCTCCAGTCTGAGTCCCAATGGCCAGTATTTTCTGAACCGGATCAAATGCCAAGGCTGAAGGTTGATAGGGGAAACCATGGCGTACAGTCTAACAAGTCACAGCAGCGCAGTAACAATGGGTCAAGCAGGGTACCAAAAATAAACAGAATCAAGACTGTATGTTAGAGGACAGGATTCAATGTTAATCACAATTTAAAAAGGAACTACAAAGTTTAATCACAGACTGAGAAAATCACCTGCCTCACATGAACTAGTTACAAAAGATTTTTTAGTCATAATTACTCATTCGTCTTCGAGCATCAAGTGACAGTCAGACTTTCTGATACTTAATTTGAATCTTACATTTCTTCTGTATAAAGACTGTCAACGATATCAACTAAGCATTTCATTTTTTCATCTACCTCATTCCCTGAGTAATCTTATTTTCAGCTCTAACAAAGATGCTAAACTATTAAAATCTGAGATGTTCCTAGCAAGTTTGGCAACAAAGCCAGACTTGTCATCAGAACTATTACAAACTACTAGACTTGCTTTTCTGACAATCACTTCAATCCAACAGACTCAACATGACTGTGCAACCTCTCTCAGCTCAGTAAAGAAAAAAACCAGCAACTTGAGCTTGGGAGAACCAATCTCTCATCCCCTACTTCCCTCAATGAAAACAGGCAGCCCCGGAATTGACAAAACCAAAGAATAATTCACTGAACAAAAGCAAACCCCCTCAACCATGGGATTCTTTCTTAATATGGAGCTATTGGCACATTTAGCTTTTTTGGTTATCCAAGACTAATTTGGTAATTGACCAAGCAACGACTCTGTGAAACTTCTCAGGCTGCAATTAATCAGAACTGAGAACACAATACAAGTGTCACCTAGTCTTACTTCCACTCTAAATGCACGCATCCCAAGCCATACAAATGCCAGCTTTTCTATTCCTAAGCCTCTAGTTTCAAGCAGAGGTATTTCAGGACCTCATAAACGCACAGCAAACTCCTGGTATACTCTTTGTACTTCACTGAAGTTGCAGGCATACCCCACAACTCTCTGTATCTCACGACTGAATAAAGTCTAACTGGCAACAGCTCCGCTCTTCTCCACATCCTTCGTGAGCAACTCCTGAAAGCAGCAGAAATGCCTGCAATACCAGAAAAAAACAATCTCATCCACGTCAAGCTAGGCCATGGGTGCATTGCAAAGATAAAAATGAGTATTGATACTTCAATCAGCTTTTATTCCTCTGGATACAGCTGGTGGTTAATTCGCTGCATCATTTTCTGAAGTGTGTGGACACAAACTGCAGTTATTGTACCACACACAAGCAAATAAATAAACGGGAACTTCGTCTCTAGATAGGATTTGCAATAGCAGCATCACCAACTTGGCAACACACTGCAGTGAAACCACCACAAACATCGAAAGCCTTTTTCAGGCATAAAGAACAAGATAAATGGTTTCCAAATAATGCAGAGGGACAGATTCCCTCTCCTCCGGGCCCATTAGCAGAGGCTTCTACTCAAACTCCACGATAATCAGATCTGCACTACAGCTAAGTATCACTCCTTCCCCAATCTAATCCAACTCTTTCTACGAAGCCTTAGTGAACGCTGCCAGTATTACTCGCATGAAAGAGCCTAGACGACGACAAACCCCGAAACTCTCAAAGATGACTAAAGAAATCCAGCAAGACCCGTACAGCTACACCCACCGCTTTCTTCCCGTCTTCGGCCCCGAAATAATCAATCCAAATAAGTAAACAGGAGCGGCGGGCAGGCTCGGCGAGGCCGGTACGGAGGAGCAAAGCCCGCAGCGCCCATCGCGGCGGCGCGCCCCCTTCCCCGGCCGCCCGCCGGCTCGGGGCTGCAGCATTCATTCACCTTGCAGAGCTGGAAGTGCTCGGACTGGAGCGTCTCCTGGATTTCGGTCTCCCGGTTCCCCGCCTGCTGCTGCTGCGCGGCGGACGACGCCGAGGCGACGGCAGAGACCGCCGTCAGGCCGTCCAGCACCTTCCTGATGTTAAATTTCCTCATGGTCCTCGGCGGCGGCGCTCCCGCTCCCCCGGCCTCGCCGCCGCCGCGCTGTCACCGCCGCGCCGCCCGCCCCGCAGGCG
>VWYP01034164.1:0-25512 GCA_013400435.1 Pycnonotus jocosus | reverse complement strand
GGCCGTGCCGCCGGAGCCGGGACAGCGCGGAGCGGCGGCGGGGCTGCGGGCGAGCCCAGAGGAGCGGTGCGGAGGGTGCGATCCCCCGCCAGTAGCACTCACCCCGAGCGCCGTGCGGGTGCTGCGGCCCCGGGCCGGGAGTGCTCGCTGTGCGGCCGGACAGAGGGCTGCGGTCGGGCTGCCCAACACCGCCCGGCGGAGTCACGGCCAGCCCTGGCGTCGCAAGGCGAGCGCCGCGGTTACGAAGATGCTTCCATTCATTCTTATGGCTGCAAAACCAATGTAAACAGGTGGCACAGAGTCAAACGTTTCTGATAGCCCCTGTTGTACAGTAATATGTATTTGCTTTTAATTTTTTTTACTGACAGCTTGCAATTTGGGATTATCTAGTCAGTGGTCAGGCAGTAGATATTACTCATCTCAGTCATGTTTCTTTATTCATGAAGGTCATAATTTTTTGTGACTCATTATTGAATTTCTTTTCAGCTAAAATTAACTAGTCAATCATCCCTTTTGGAGGGAAAACTTGTAGAGATGTGAATCAAGACGTTGGCTCACATTTCCTTGCACCAGCACTAATGGCTCTGTAGAAGGCTCTGCACACTGAAAAATGGTCCTTTCAGGTGGTGTTTCCAGCCTGATGGCCAGGCATGCTGCGTTAGCACAGTGCCCAGTGTCGTAGTGCACTGAGGGATGAGCATAATCGGAATGCAGCAGAATAGCTACAATGCAGCCATCTTCATAACCTCAGAAGTAAAAATCCCTCAAACTTTTCTTGGACTTGTAAGCTCTTCTTAATTTCAGCTGTATTGCCAGCAGGTGTATGATGTATGAGCATTTGAAAGCAACCGAGATAGTTCACATATTCTTGCAAAGTGGATTTACAGAGTTGTTCCCTTGTGTTACCAGGAGGGTTGGACATTTCCTGAAATCATCTTGGTAAAATGTGAAAAAATGCTTCCAAAGATGTTGAAAGTCCTAGGAAAAAGAAAGAAGTAGACTTAAATAAAGTTCAGTAAATATCTGATGTAAAAATCAACTTAATTTTAAAAGCTAAATATGTGCAGTTTCAGCATGTCTTTAGTTATCTGTAACATATTTTAGCTAACTGTGTATAAGTTACAGAAGTAATTACTATTTTCCCATCTACTCACACATGACTATTATAACACACTGAACTGGGAAGAAAACTTGAAGAACTTGGTCATGTTTGAATGGTAAATATAAACTGTTACAGGTAAAGGCAGGTACGTATATAACTTTAAGAAAGTAAGTTATAGTCCCTTTGAGTCCTCCTGTTCAGTATGTTTTAGGCCAGGCTCTGCAAACACTCCTAGATACAACTTTGATAGCACAACTAACCTGATTTTTTAACAGGAATATTAGTCACAGCAACAGCCTCCCTCAAAACTGGGTGAGGAATTAAAGGACATTAAAAGCTCACTTTTTGCATACTGCAGTCTCTTTCTTTTTCTTACTTTCTATGTATTTGGCCTATGAATGCATTCTTTATTTGGACATTTTTAGAGAAAAGACTGGATTTGACTTTCAGTTTACATTAACACCTAGGAGGAGGACCTCATTGATTATTGCAACATTGTATTGATACATGCAAACATTGAGGCAAGAGATACAAAATACTCTAGGTTGGACCCACACTAGTTCTCCTTCCTCATGGTTGATGCCATTTGAGAAATCAGTATTCTCTAGGACTTTATCTCTTCCTGTAAAAATGTTTTAATTTTTTTTCCCCCAGCAAATTAGTGAAAAACTTCATTGGGTTCACTGGAACAGTAATAGGCCTTTTAATATTCACTCAATATCCTCTTTATCTCTCAGGATTTAGCTGTTGTATTTGAGAGCTTCTTTAGTCCCTCCAGCACTTTCACAGTAACCACATCCTGTTTTACAAACAAGACCGTTCTGCTTCACCTCCTTCATGTTTCCCATTCAGACCTTCTGGCCTCCAATATCAGAAATCCCTTGCCAGTTTTATACCCCACTCCAAGGTCCAGTATCTTGCACATCTGGACAAGAAGCAGCCAGACCCAACTAGTGTGCAACACTGTTGTACTCAACTGTGACAGAGTCCAGTGGGGACAGAGCCAGTGTTAAATGTTCACAAGTTTCTTAGGCCCCAGCAGTGCTGTGGAAATCCCTGTCATCAAATGAATCCACAAGGCTTAACTTTTCTTTGCCTGTCATTTCTTACTGATCTTGTTATCTAAGGCTGCTAGAAAATGAGAGAGGGGATCACTTGCTCATTTTTGATTGATATTCTACAGATACCACATAAACAGCCACTGTTCCTAATAGATATCTGAAATAATGGGGCATGAAATGTCTAACATATCAGTGTGATCCTACAGACCATTAGTTAGTGTAGGTCAGTGTGGGTCTTTTGCCTCAAGATACTCACAATAACTTCATAGATGACTGTAGGGTGCAGTTATCACTGTGCTTGTGAGCTGCCATGATTGGGTTTTGGGGAGGGTTGGTTTTTTTTGGTTTTGTTTTTGTGGCGTGATGTATCACCAGCATTACCTTGAACAAGAAAGGAGTGATTGTAGTCTCACACAAGCCAGAATGAGTAAAAGCCCACCCAGTTATAGTGTATTCTAAGATTTGTTGGAATAACCAAGAGCAGTGGGTAGATAATGAAGTGAAAGGTCTACACACAGTGTTTGTTGTTAGTTTGTTCATGAGCCCCCAAAGTGTAACTGGTTGTGTCCAGAGAAGGCTGCAGGGGATTTGCACACCATGGTAATTATTGCAATACTCTGCATATTTGAGAAATGGATCACCAGAAGTGACCTCAAGATCCCTGCTTGGCCTCTAACAGCACTAAAGTTTTTGAAAGTCAGTCAATCCAGACTTTGAAGTCTAAGAAGCATGCTTAGCTTTCCTGAGAACTTCTTAATGATGCTTAGTCACTGCAGTCAGGATCAACTGAGCCCTAGCCAAACATTTCCTCACCATAAATAGAAAGAAACTTGGAAACATTTCTGGACTAATCTTATTCAGGTTGTTCGACTCGAACATATTGGACAGGGCAGTGTAACCACAGCTCCAAGTAAGTTTTGGAATCTTTCCTGCCTGCTGGGAAACTGCTCAAGCTTTCTAGACTTTGAGCTGTTGCCAAACAAACATCTGTGATTTTTTTTTTTTTTTCCCACAATAATCTGCACTGGTGATGAATCCTAAGGAGGGCTTCCAGCTGCAGGTGAGTTTTTTGATTTTTCTGCAGCTTGGTTTGAATAAGCCATAAACTAAGAAGACATAAGACAGAAACTAAGAACATGTGTCAACTAGCTGGTCAGCTCCAGGAAAAAAAGCTATGCCAGTGCTTGCCATAACTACAGCTGGAGGTGAACTGTCTACTTTTTGTAAATTCACCCATTTCAGAAACATCCTGATTGACCAGCCTACACTGATACAATGTGTTTTTCCATCTGAAAGCCTGCTTTGGCTTTCAGGTCTTTGGGGGGCACACAGACTGTGGGGCATCCGTAATAAAAGACAAATGGAATAGCATGACTAACACTCGTATATGGATTCCAATCAGGGTGTATGGACATACATGACAGAGAGAGGGCACATCCTGCTGCTGCAGAGTCTGCACCAGCATTCCTGCACGTTCAGCTGGGGTCAGCAGATAGAATGACAGGTGCATACATTGGTTGGTGAAATATGGATTGGCAGGGCTCTGCAGTACTGATCTACACAACCAGCATAGCAAATAATGTACAAGTGCCCATGTAGCTGGTGTGCAGAGCCATAGCACGGCAGAAGAAAGGCATGGATTTCTTGGAAGAGTTCAAGGAATTATTGCCAGCTGAGCACTGTGGGTCTCTGACTGCTGGCCACTGCCAGTGACAAGAGATGAACAGCTGCAATGCACGAACAAGAGAGAGTACAAAAGGCAAAAGAAAGGAATGACAGCAGCACTGCATGATGGAAACATGAGAAAGAGGTTGTGCAGCACTCTCCTCAGTATCTCACGTGCTGCTTTGCACCTTTGTCCCACCACTGTCATGCTGGACCAGACAAAGACAGTGTGTCAGCTATTAAACTGTGCACTAAAATTTACTGCATCTAATTAAAATATGTGTATTACTTATTACTGAAGTGCAGTGTTGTACTTAGGCTCGTAAAATTCACATCTGTCATACTGATCCTTTGTCATAATAATTATAGTTTTTATGGGTACTTTTTGTGTATGAGTTGATTTCATAATATTTATCTCAAACTGAAGGGGTTTCAATCTGTAATTTTTTAGGAAAATCATTACTCAGGTACTGTTAGTGGATGGTCAAAATTTACAGGAGAAGCAGGTAAAACATATATTCAACATTTAAGTTTGCTTAATGTGTTGTAGTTCTTTAGATGCCAAAGCAAAATTACAAATAATGATGCTAAGGAATTTCTAATTTTAAAATGATCTATGCAAAATTACAAATAATGATACTTGGGAATTCCTAATTTAAACATGATTTATGCAATCACTTCAACATATAATTAACCTGATTTTCCTTCAATTCAATCTAGGCACCTTCTTAACAGTATGTATGGGATTAAGCTACATCACGAGAAGACATGGTTTACTCCACTGACAGAGCGATGTGCTCTTTACCAGTACGTAACTTGCATCATTACTTGCCTTTTATCGTATTGCTTCTGTAACTCCATCTATTCTGATGGATATTTGAGACATATTAATGCATATTAGCACAGAATAACTGAGGCGAGAAGGGATCTCTGGTGATCATCTGGTCCACTGGTCTACTCAAGTCATAAATTGGATCCAACTACAAAGTCAGAGCATGTTGCTTACAATCATGTTTAAATTTTGCATGCCTCCCAAAGTGGAGTTTCTTCAACCTCTGCTTTATTACAAAATAAAATTACAATTTGGCATTCCATGTGCTGCATTTCTATTTTCTCGGTTTTACATTAATAGCAGGTCTAAGTCAGTATTAAAACCTCAGACATAGAATCCTAGTCAGAACAGGTTTTTCATAAATTAAGGCTATTATCCATCTGGAAAAATATGGGCCAATACTTTACTGAATAATTAATATTGTTTCATATGGATTTATCATACACATTTTATAGTTTTCAGTCAAGTATAATACAAATGCTTCTTATTGCAGTGCTACTTTATGTCCTGTGTGAAGTAAATATGAAACACAATCTGTCTCCATTAAAAGACAGCAAAGTATTAGAAGTGAAATCAACAAAAGCTTTATAAAATAGGCAAATTAAGATGAAGTATGAGTGTCTGCCAAGTGAGGAAGATTCATTTTGTACTAAATGAATTAAAGCTAAAATACGATGGACAAAACTAATTTGTCTGTCCTGAAAACAGAATTATAGTGATGCAATGTCTTTCAAATATAGTGATCTGTTTATATGCAGTGTTTTGTGTGAAGTGTAGCATTTCAGACAGAATCTTTCATCAGCAAATCGTTTAAAGTGATTGTCCACCAAAAGAAAAAAAATACTCCTTTTTTACTGTCATTCTAATTACAATGCATTAGTTGGCAGGTCTGTTGTACCATAGTTTAACAATTTAGACAAATACTCAGATGACAGAAACATTAGGCCTTTGTTAAAAATGGCTGCTATTTCACTGGTGTAGTTTCTTCTTGCTTTAAATTAAAAGTGGTGAATTACATAAACTGCAAGGCTAAGCGCCAAGCAAGCTGGGCAATCCCTTTAAAGATGTTGAACCTAGAAGATCCAAAATGCATCAATGCTTCATTTAATTTTAGGCTTTTGTTTTTTTAATACAGTTATTTTTATCCATGTTACCATTTTTCTGTGAATGTAAATACTTCTTCAGTATAATAACACCAGATATATATTTAAATTGTAGTATTATCTCCATCCTGTGAGCAAGTTTCAGATATCAAGACAGTTAAAACATTTACCATAAAGTATGAGCATTCTAATATGCCTTCTTAGCATACTCTTAAAACTTCATACGCTTCTTCATCTTCCCTCCTCCCTTCTAACTGGTGAGACAGGAGGTGAAATGCTAGGACATTTCAAAGAAAATGCTGGTGTGCTCCAGTTTAAGAACAACATAATAATCTGAAACTAACAAAGTAAATAATTGTTTCAGAGAAAGTAAATGGGTAACAAAGCAAATGGGTAGGAGAAGCCTAGAGTATGCAGGACAGATTCCAATTTATTAAAATCTGTGATCCTGACAATTCTCATCTCTCATTCTTTAAATTTTTTTAGGGTCTGTCCCAAAACACTACAAGTCAGTGAGCTTCTTGAGTTGGTTTTAGATCCAACTGGTGACTTAGTCTAAGACTTTTTGAAGTCCTAATTGAGGAAATTGAACTTTGACCTGAAATAGGTGATTGAACTCAAAGAAATTGTAAGCTTTAACTAGATCAGCTCAGCAAGTGCTATAGTGCATGGCATTGTCGTGACTGAAATTCAGACCTATTGCTGAGACTGGATTCAGCAACTTGATGTATTATCATGGTTTTCAGCTTTACTTCAGGCAAGGTGTGTAAGAACTCATTAATATCTCTTTCTTCAAATCTCCCTGTGAGTCAGCATCCCTTCTGCTGTAGCACTCCAGTTAGACTGGTTCCAGCGCCCATTAGGAATAGCCAACATTTAGTAATTATACCTGGATTTTATAGTCCATTACCATGTAGAAGCTCAGTTTGAAAAGATGTTTCCTGAGTAACAGTGGGAGAAAAACTCAGCACAGAGGCCTTCCTGCCTTAGGCAAGATAGACAGGTTAATGGGAAGAAAGAGATTGCCTTAATTTTAGGAACTGGAAATGGAGATACACACACAAGGCGAGTGGTGCTGGCTTAGTTGTGCTAGTCTGTGGTACAGCCTGTACTGCTGTGTGCAGCTGTGCCTAAATGACAATCTGCAGTAGGAGCCGTGTAATTTGCATTAGATTTGCATCTCTCCCCTTACAGGAGAGCAAGTAACTTCCCTGGAACAATGCTGAGGTGTGTCTGAAGGAATCACAGAGGCTGCTGGCACAGCCTGAGGTTACCCACGGTTCTGCGTCTCAGCTAGGGAGTGGAGATCCGTTTTCTCTCTCCATGGCCAGCCCCACTATCTCAGTCCTTCTCCTCAGCACATGGCTCCTCGTGGAGCCTGAGTGGCCCTTACTTACATTCTGAAGGTTTTAAGGCAAAAAATGGCAGCTAAGCTTTTGAAAAACAGTCCAGCCTAACTAATATCTCTCTCCATTCCCCATCCCTTTAAGTATCCAAGGCCAAGATGGTCAGGGCTTTGAGCAACCTCGTCTCAAGGAAGGTGTCCAACCATGACAGATCTTTTGGAACTACATGACCTTTGAATTTCCTTCCAGCCCAATGTTCTTCTGTGATAATAAATACAGAACTGCACTAACTCTGGGCCATGAGAGTTTCGTGGTAAAGATGGTTTGATCCATAGTCAGGGTACTGTGTGAGAACTAGTGGCTCTGTGGGTCATCAGTGGCTGCTTATGGGGCTCCATTGGCACAGCCTGGAAACCAGGGTGTGGGACACCCACCAGCCAGGAGCAGGCAGCCAT
This sequence comes from Pycnonotus jocosus, assembly GCA_013400435.1. NCBI lineage: Eukaryota > Metazoa > Chordata > Aves > Passeriformes > Pycnonotidae > Pycnonotus > Pycnonotus jocosus. The sequence goes on along the minus strand of VWYP01034164.1, from coordinate 17,948 downwards.
GAGGCCCTGGGGCAACCTCAGACCCGGGCACCATGGGGAACCTCTGTGGGGATGTGTCAAGGCTGGGCTGGGACACTAGCCCATGGGTGAGCAGGGCCAAGGTGAGCTGCAGAACGGCCTTGCTGCAGCATTTCTGGAGCAGGTGCTGACATGGGGTCCTGTGTCATGGGGAGCCCTGGGGGCTGGCAAGGACAGTCAGGGCTGGGAGTGCCCTCAGGGCTCTGGCATTTTTATGCCTACATGTAGAGTAGCAGTTCATATTTGAAGAGCCATCTTATGTCCCATGGAAATGCTTTTCTATATCATGAATATTTTTGTCTAGAAGTCCAGCTGAAGCAAATTTTTTTTGAAGATAAAGCTGTGTCCCATAAATAACCATTATATCAAGTGTCAGTGAGTTATTTTCTTGCTCTATATTCATATTTTGCTGATATATTCTCCATACATCAGCTGATATATTTGTGTCTTCTGCCTTCCTCCTGAATATGCCATTCAGGTTTGGAGACACTCACAGACACACTGAATTTCAGGAATCCCCTAGAGCCACCACATACCAGAAGCCACCATATGATTAGAAGATTCATGAGGCTGCTCTATCTTTCAGTAAGTGCTTTGACATATTTTAACCTGTCTTGCTGATCCCACAGTAAACACAGTTTTCTAGAATCAAGAACTTAGACCACTGAATAGTATTTTCAAAGAATTATTCCTGTTTAAGTATAAATTTAGTGAAATATATATCTAACAGACAGATTCTTAATGCCTGTGACTTTGGAGTTTTCAGGTGTTGACAGATGTACTGAAAAGGCATCCTCTCAGGAAAAAAAAAAAAGTGTATTAGGGTTTTATCATAAAGTAACTTCAGCTCTGCTGAACATATAAGCATTAAGAAACATTGCCTTAAACCCCCCTGTATATGAAACTGGTCACATTATGCTGAGGAATAATGCTTTGTTCATCACACCTTTTGAATGCATGGCATCTTTGAGCTAAGTAAATGATCAAATGGAATAAGAAGTTTATTTCCCTGTTATGATCTGCATCGGTTCTTATTTCTGCTATCGAGTTCTGCATTCAGCACTGTGACTCTCGTATGTCATATGCAGATTGTTTTCCCTCAGTCTCCATAGAGAATTATGTGAGCAGTATAATTCTTCCCTTTGGTAGTTTCCTTTGAGGTGGAGAGTCGGTTGCACTTATCTGCTGCTGTATTTTTGTACAAGAGAAGGTATGATCAAAGAAATATGCCTTACACTTCAGCAGAAAATGATAATATTTGTGACAATACATATTTCATGAAAACTAAATTTAATTTAGTGAAGAAATAGGACTTTGTGCAAACAATAAAGGAAAAGCTTTCATTAAGATGAAAGCAGAGAGAAATTTTTCTTCTGTGAATGTACACAGAATAAGTAAATACATAAATAGCAATGTTGTTTAGACAGATTTTCGCCATAGAACTCTTGCTACACAAAACCCATAGAACCATTCAAGTAGTGAAATTTATGTCCAACATAGAAGTAAAACATTCTAAAATTTAATAGAAACAAATCATGCTGAAAAATATCAAAATTAAACAAATTAAAAGAAGAGCAAAAATGGGTGAAAGCTAGATTCTACTTTGCTTTTTATATGTTTTGAAATTATCTTAATCTACCACTACCTAATATTTAGTTTTAGTAATTATGAGCATTGTGTAGTGTCTGTGTAATAAACATATAACTTTAAAGAGAATTTAGATACTTCACCCTCTCCCGTCAGAACAAGATGGATATTTCTCTTGGATAATACAAAGTATGCAAGTGGGTAAAAACAGTGTGATCTGGAGGTCAGTGACTTCCAGCTCCAGTGGATTAACAGAGAAACACATCCCAAAACTGAAGATCCTTTAGTGGAGGTTTCTTCCTTCAGCTCCTTCCTGTTTGAATGTGGAATTGAGTACTTCAGCTAACCTCAGCAGCACAGTATTCCATGAGTGAGAACTATGCAAAGAACTGTGTAACCCTCCACTGCCCTATATTTTAATGCATTTTCCACTTCTTTTATTCAACACTTATACCCCTCAACTCTTTGTTTTATTGCTCTAGTTTAGAAGTCCTATTCCTTTCATGTGACCTAGGCTAGACTTTAAAAGGGGGAAAAAATTAGGGAAGTTGTGTCTTGTATTACGTATAATTATCACTTTTCTCATAGTGTATGAATTTCTTTTCCTTCCCAACACAGACTCCACACTTTAGCAGAAAAAAACAAAACAAACAACAAAGCAAAAAACAACATAGCCAAAAAAGCTAACAGAAATTAAAATAATGCATCTGAATTGATATGTCTTATACAGGGAAAACTTAAACATCACAGGAGATTGTTTTGAAAGAAAAGATGAGCACTCTTTCGTTCTGAAGCGTCTTTGTATACATAAGAACCGTTTTACATGTCTGAAGTTAATCTAAGAATATTTGCTTTCTTGACCTTGCACTCAAGGTGAATAATTTATCTTTAAGAGAGATAAACCCCTCTACAAATAAAGGGAATAGCCCTCCCCAGCTTTACTATCTGGAATAATTTAGTGAAATGCAGACTGTAAAAAATAAAGGCAAACTTGGTTTGTTTTATTTAGTCTCTAATGATGTCCATTCAATCAGCTGTCATGTAAAAAAAAGTAATCAAGTAGACCTGTGTAAAAGACTAAAAATGGAAGTAAAAAAACCCCTCAGATATAAGTAGTAACTTCAAAACAATCATAATTTTAACAAAATATTTCAACATGTGATTAATATGTGCATTTACATATATTTATTAATGATCTTGAAAAGAGAGTTTATGTCATCTAGGCAAGAGAACTAGTCAGAAGACTTCACAAAACTAAAAAGAGCCATATGAATAGAAAAATCAAATGCTTTTAAATTAATATATACAGTGGGAACATTTCAAATAAAAATATAAATATTTATTTTCATGTTTTAAATTACCAGCATCGTGTAAGAAAGCTCAGGAAGAAGCTATGTTTGGCAATAGCAAATTAATGGAATATATTTCTAAATTTCTAGAAAATACTGATGCATATTGGTCTGTGAGTGAACTTTATCATTCTAAACACTATTGGGAAATGAAAATAGGTAAGGAGAGTCTGACTTTTTTAGGTGAATTGTAAGGTATTGGAGAGTAGGTCTACATCACTGAGGAAAGAGACAAATCAGGGAGGCATTAGTTATATATGAATAATAGTGAAAAAGAGAAGGTTACGAGGGGTTATGAGAAGAGGATGTGTCCATACTTGGTAGAAAAAGGGAAAAATAAAAAAATGGAAAGTATTGAATTAAGAGCTACCAAATTAAAAATTGAGAACAGGCTATATCTCTTATACTATAGCAAATGAAGTGATGTAATTTAATGGGAAAAAAAATTGATCAGTCAAGAGCTGTGAAAGATTTTTGAAGATATTTGGATGATTAATAAGCACATCCACTGATAATTAGCCGACAACTTTGAAAAATATTGCACAGAGACACTCATGACCAAATTAATCAGAATTTTGCTGGAGTAGGGAAGAAATTGCTTCTACTGAGGGATGAGTTGCATTTCTTCGTTTTGGAGGTTTTTTCCTATCTTCCTGTCCCCAGTTGTCCGCTGCCAGACACAAGATTATATGGACCACTGATTTAATTCCGTTGCTAAACTGCTGTACTAGTCCCAAGTAGGGCAACATTTGTTTATTTTGTCATAGCTTTTTTACTTTTGGTTGAGTATCTTTTTGTTCACAGTATTTGTACGTATCTAGACTTCTTTATTGTTAGCAATTCCCTGATTTATTATATTTTCCTTAATGTTTTGGAACAAGCATTTCCCATCCTCTAAACAACATGAATGGGACAATTTGTCACTTTCTAAGTAATATAAATTAGAAAAATTTCCCTGTATTTATGTGGGGGGTTTTATTTATTTATTTAATTTATTATGTGTTTGAGAAGCCATGTTAAAATTATATACAGTGCAAACACTGTATCTGACCTTTAAAAATTTGTGAATATTTTGACAAGAATCCTGGAAGACACTTGAAATTCAAGCAGCACTTATGCCTGGGTATCTTTAAGAAATTTTCAGTGTGTACAAAGCAATGAAAGCAATGAAGCCTCTGTGAAATATTTGCAATGTTTCAGAATTGACGGGAATTATGAAGGATGTGCACTTTTAAGTGAACATGCACATAGTTCTTTAAATATCCTTTACTCTATTATAGGCTTAACATGACAATTCAGACCAGAATTTTAACAGCATATGTGAGTTTTTCTGCTGTGTTTAGATTTGAGAGTGAGCACTGTAGTGGTTGTTTTGCTTATGAGTTTTCATATTGTCACAATGCTTTTTTCATGCCAAAATATGGCAAAGAAATTTACCCTTGAACCATTTGTGTCAAAGCAAGCAAATACTTTGTATTATATGTATAAATATATTTATTTATTTATTTATATATATATACATTTGTTTTGAGCGAATGCTTTTATTGTGGGGATTAGTAACCAAAATAAGAAGGACAAGAATGAATCAAATGCTAATCTGAAAACTCAGGCCATCCTGCCCTGGAGGTATGACATTCAGGCCTTGAAGGGCTGCACTTCCCAATGGTAGTATAACTCACATAAGTAATTCCTGCCACTGGATATGACTGAATTCAACACAGATATAAAGGAGGAGTTACTCCACCATTTTTCAGGTACTAGAGTGGCACAAACTATAAAATCTCCAATCAGAGAGAAAACTTGGTTTTTGACGGATGTGTTGACTGAAGTCCACAGCTGTCACTGATCAATTGCCCTGGAGTTTTCCTAGGCTGCCCAGGGCTTCAGTCACACTCAGAATTTACATCTTAAAAGCAACTTCTCCCTTACCCTGCAAGTAAAACTCAGTGTTTAGGTAAAAGCTAATGTGCTGTCAAAGGACAGGGCCAAAAAATAAAATTTACTTCCCTTAATTGCTTCTTACCACAAACTTCTCTTTTGTATAGAACTGTCCCTTGCTCTCAGATCTGGCAAAGGAATGAAAAAGTGAGAATTTGTGCTTAAGGAAAAAGCACCGAAGAGCTTGAACTCTCTATGAAAGTAGAAATACCCCTGAGTTTTTTTTGTGTAACATATCAAATGAGAAGGGTCAAAAGAGAGTACAGGCAGTTCTCTTGGGGAGAGTTCAAAGAACAAATCAATTCTCTAGCCATCTGGAATCCCCTGTCAAAGTGAAATCCCTGAAATACACCTGTGTAAGCCAGACATGCATTACAGTCAATGGTGTGAAGACCCAAAAAATCAGGACAATTACTTCTGATGCTTACTGTGAGATGACCTTCCGTCAAGCCTAATATTCTGTTAGTCTGTACAGTCTGATTAAGATAAGATGTAGTCTCCACAGGTGTCTATACTTAGCCTTCTAACACCATTTGAGACACCTCTCTGAAGGGAGCAGGTGCCAGGCAGGACAATGATTTGTGAACCACTTGGTACCCAAAGAGAGCTGAGAGGAAGATGTAACTATTGCATGCTTGAGCATGGTCAGTGTGAAAGGAGGCATTAACAATTCTCAGCAGTAATATCTCTCTGATTATTAGTGTGTCTTTGCTAACTTTAGTCAGCCATGAAGAACATACTTAATGATGGTGAGATGGTGCATAATGATGTAGGTCTGAAATTTTTAATAGAAACTGTGTGTGACAAATGATGTATTAACTTTAACTTGGACTGAGTCTGTAATATCCTGCCCAGGGAAAGAATCTTAGAAGTCTTTTGGGTGGTACCAAATTTACAGACAACTTTCTCACTGGTTTTCAGAGTTTCCTCAGTTTGATCTTGCAGCTGAGGAAATGAGTAAATTTCCTCTTTCAGTGAGGAAATGAGTAAATTTTTAGGGGCAAACAGCCTCCCAAATTTGTGTTTTACTTTTCTAAATATACCAAGAGACTGGTGTGGTAGTTGTTGCAGTCTCTGCACTGGAAATTGTACATCACTTATCTGCAGTTGAGAATAATATAAAAAAGCAAATTTTTGCCTAAGAAAACTTCCTTTCCTTACATAAAAATCAGGAATATGCACTTTTAAAGAAGTTAATGTGAACTTTACAAAACTGGTGCCTCTTGATATTCATGTAATAAATGACTTTTTTTTTTTAATATTGCATTTGCAAGGCTTGTGTTCAACTTTGTTGATTCTGTTCTGAAAATTAGAATTCTGTGTCTATTGACCATCTGTGCTTTTTTCTTTTTGACTAAAATTTGCCAGATTTATAGATAAAAAAGAATTTTCTAATTGGCAGCAAAGCCAATAGTACTTTGGAGATGTGAAAACCAAGACTGGTGTTTTACTGACTCACATATCATGATAATGGACCACCCTCTTGGCACCCTAAGCATAACAGAAATAGTTGGTTTGCTTCTAATTACACTGTTTTAATCACACAGTACATAAGGAAAATGAAATAAGTGTTTTGATTATTGACAATGTAAAACCTGGCTCATTTTCTCATTGTCTTATTGGAACTGTGACAAAGTGAAGAAATGAAATGTATATTGGACAAAAGTTGATGTGATGTAGCTGACTAAAAACAGAGAGCACAGCTGAAGTGCTGCCCCACAATACATAATAGAATAGAGAAAAGATACCAAAATCTGAACCTAGCAAGTAAGTGTCAATATTAGGCTGTTGGAAAACAAGAAGTTTTAGTGTCTGTTCCAGTTAGGAGAAAGAAAGCAAACATCCTTATGTTTACCTCTGAAATAGCAAAAGCCAATCTTTCACAATAATTATTTTTTAATGCTACTGCATAGCAAATATCTTTTTTAACTTATGCAACATAAAAGCCAAGATGATCTCAGTAAATATAGACACAATCTTACCACAGGCCACTGCCAAGCCTAATAAAATTTCCTAAGACATCGTTCAGCATCGTATGCCTTTGATGGACACATTTTAGGCACCTAACCCATTATCACTATAAAACTAATAAGTTGTTTGTCTTGAGCAAATTTTAAGAGGTCAATTTTTTTCTTGCACACAAGTCTGTAAGGAAAATACTCGAACTACTAATGGATGGAGTGTTGGTGTTCATCAGGGCTTTAGCCTAAAACAATATCTGTAATATGTGCTATGAGCTCCATTTCTCAAAGCTATATCTTGTTTGCAAATACCATTATTTCAGAATACCCAAATTTTCATAGTAGCCTCCTATTCTTATCCTGAGTGATTGGTTACCAAGGAAGTTATGCACTGTAGATAACAGATTAGATATTTGGCTGCTCAGTTTGGTGTTTTTCCTCTCCTAGTTTTACTTAGCAGGTGCCTCACCATTCTCGTGGGAGATGTTGAAACAGGAAAAGTGGGGACAATAGGCACAGGGTACATCTTCTGTGTCCTGGACAGGCTGAGCATTTCTTGACTTTTTCCTGCTGTTTTAATGCATTTTTGAGCTCACAAATATTACACTTCTGAAGGAACGATGACTTTTGTTTGCAGCTGCCAGAAAAAGAAGTGCCCTTTCTTTGCAGCCTGTCAATAGAATGACCTTTCCCTCCTGCCAATTTATGCTCAAGAAATACACATGACTGTTTTCCCTTGCTGTGTGTTTTAAGATCTTCCAAATTTGTTTGATCAATGGTTCAGGAGCTTTCAAACTGACATGAGAAAATACGCATTTTTGCAGACTCATTTTCAGTTGGATCTGAAGCAGCTGAAGCTACAGATCAGCGAGAATTAATCTGTACTTAATGAAGGAAACTTGCTGAATTTCTATAAATGCTTGCCTATGACACATATCCAGAGTTATATAAGCAGTCTGCCATTTATGCAATCTGCTTTGGCAATATTTATATTTGTATTTAAATCTTCCTTGTGAAAATAAATCAAAACCTTGTAATTGCCTATCAGTCAATAACCTGCCTTTTGGAATACTACCTCAAAGGCAACAGCAGCCTTCAAAAGCTGCTATCAGGTTTTCAGAGCTAGTGTAGCCAGCAATACTTTCTTCCTGCTATGTTCAAAGCAGATGTTGTCTTTGTTTTTAATGAAACAATGCAGGTGCACCAAAATCCCCCAAATCTGCAACAAAAATTTATCAAGTAACTTAAGATGCATTCTTGCCTGTGTGACGATGTGGTAGGTATAGATGTACTCAAATGACTTTTGCCTGTACTCCAAGTTCTCTGGCAATCACAGGGCCCTATTAGCATGGCATTGTATCCAAGCTACAAATCTCTGCTAAGAAGCAGCATATGTTATCCTGAGTGCACATCGTGTGTTAGCATTGTGATACTGCTTCTTACCCGCATCTGAGCACTGTAGGTCTCCTACCAATCTCTTCTTTCTCTGAAGATCAGTGCCAAATTGACATTAGGCTCTCTGAAATGCTCCATACTGACAGCACATTTCCCATCAGCAGTGTCTGTTATCTCCTGTTGCACTGGGCAATGGCCAAGACCATCTACAGTGGAAGCTTGGGCATGTAAAGCTCTTGCCTACATGCAACCAGCTATGCCAGCTCTGGGTATCTAAAGTGCTTTTAAAAAACACACCTTAGAAATGACTGCCTGCACTGCCACTCATGTTCTTTGAGTGACAGCAAGCAAGAGTCAGATTTTTAGGTGATTTTATAAAGGACTGCTAGTTTGGGTAGCAGAACACCTGTCCACTAAGGTGCCTGATTTTTGATGGATTTTAGCCAGCAGCATGCTCCATGCTGTGCACAGGATGGATTACTTGCCTAATTTGCCAAGTCAGGAGCCATGCCTGCATTACATGTATTACATATTAATCAATCAGCACTTCCCTATTGATCTCAAACCTAAAAATCTATGTTATGTAAATTTCCTGAAAGCTAGGACACACTCAGAACTCATAAATCTCATTTTCTCCCAGAGGGTAGGTTATACATAGCAGTGACAAACAAAGGTGAAGTCTCTTAGACCCAAAGACAAATGTTGAAGAGCACTTTAACCGAACGGTACATGCATGAAGATCAAAAGTGGGAACAGTTATAGCAGTGTAACTTGTTGTGCTGGGGTAAGTTTGAGTGGTGTCTCTGAGCCCTCAGTAGCCTGTGACCAGCAGCTGAATTCCTCTTTCCATATATGTGGCATCTCACAGAGATGTGCTGTCGTAACTGTGCCTCTCAGCCGTGTTTTGATGAGAGCCATGATGCCCTCCTACCCTCTGGCAGCTGCACCAGGACCACTTCTAAAAGCATCTTAAAATATTATCAGCTCACTCAGTAATTTAGAGGTCATGCCAGTGTTGTTTGCAGCCAAACATGTATTTAGCACAGGCTAAGTGAACCTTTGCTTTCAGGCAATTACAGCTTTGATGCAGTAGCGTCCTAAACTAACTCTCCATTCTTTTCACTGAGTCAATGGTCAGCTGCTGTTGCTTCCGCCCAGAGTGTTCTGGTAGCCTCAGCTGCATAAACCCTCCTCTGAATTTTCTTCCTGATGGCAAGCACTTAATCACATGGCTCCTCAATGTTTGCTCTAGAGGATGGCAGTAAGCACTCCCACAGGTGGGAAAAGACCTTTCCTGGAAGCTGCAGGGACCACCCTTCAGCTTTTTATTGCAGCCTCTCAAGGGAGAGTGCTGCCTGAATTGAGAATGTTTCTCCCTCACTGCATTTCTGTGCTAAGTGCCAGTGATTTAAGGCCAGTGTTTGAGGGCATAGCTCTCAAATAAACATGGTCTGTTGCATTAGGACACATTTCAAAAAGTTGCACAACTGCTAGTTACTGGTTCTTGGGTAAGAACTGATGAAACACGATGCAAGTATTTCTAGTCTCTGAAGCTGACTTTGCCTTAAACAGACTGGGTTACTTGGGCAGCTACATGGAGAGGAACAGCAAGCAAAGAGGCAGTAAACATCATAATCCTAAACCACTCCCTGTTGCATTCATCAGGATCACAGTCTTCCCTCCATCCCCCTGCCCATCAGTGTCCATTTATCAAGACATTCTTGGAGCAGGTGTTGGTACATCTGCTTGTTAATGGCATTTTCCATATTTCTACTCTACATGGCACTGGAGAACGGTCATGTTTGTGTCATGTTTGTGTAAGTCTTCAGAATGAGATTTTGTGCCAAAATATGAGGGTATATGACTTACCACAGGTACCAGGTGTGCTCTGAAAAATGCTATGAGATGCTCTCTCTGCTAATTTTAAATTCATTGGCACCTTCAGAGCGGTGTCTTGAGCTCAGGCTCCAAGCAGCTGGATGTTAAGTGGAAGCAGATGCCAGTGGATGGAGAATAATGTTCTATAGTGCAAAAAGGAGCATTGTCCACACTGTAGCTATATCAGCACAGTGTCATCCCAAACTTTTTGGACTTGCTGAAATTTAAAGCTTATTAGTTCATGCACATTGGCTTCCTTTCACAGGCAGGCTGCTTCCTGAGGCTAAACCAGCGTGCTGGCATATGTGCTACACCATATTGTCATACCAGCTCATTTGGCAGAGCTCAGACACTCGTGCACTCCTCTCCTTGTGTGCTGCAGCTCCACTCCAGGTATTTGGGAGGGTAGCTAATGAAAAGCAGTGGCTTTTTGCACCAGTACATGCATGGTGCTTGTAAGCATCTATGATCCTGCCCTTACTGCCTTTAAAAATCTAGTCCTAGATGAAAGTAGGTTTCCAGGATTGACAGATATCTGATAATAGCCAGATGACTGCAGGAGTAGTACAAGACACATTTTTGTGGAGCACTGATAGGGTGATTCCTTTACAAGATGTGAATGATGCTTTCCCAGCTCACACTGATGCTCTCAATAGAAAGGTGAGTGCACACATTCAGACAAAGCGATCTTCCATCAAGACATCACTAATGAAAGATCTACATTACTGTCAGTCATATGACAATGCCCACTTCTGGAATTATTTCTGGACCTTCACTTTCCTTTTTTATAACCTCATTCATGTTTGTTCTTAATTATGCTTGGGCTTCTTTATTATCTTGCATATCCTGGCAGCCATGATTTTAGCAGCCAACTGCTTGATTACTTTCTTCTTAGGAACTAGATAGAGCACCTGCCTGTTTAGCAATAGGAGATTCTAAACCTACCATAGTAAGTAGGTTTAGGAGTGCACTATCCTTCAAAGACCACTAGCCAGGTAAACAAAACATAGAGAGTCCAAAATTCGCACACTGAGCCATTAGATGCTCTCCCATATTTCTCATATCCTCTTCTTCCAGTCCCCTCTGCCCCCTTGAAGACCCTTTAACCTTGACAGGTAAATTGCACTCCTACTGCCTATTTCCCTCACTCTTCTCAAACCAGTTCCAGTAGCTCCATGCCAAGATGGCATTTTGCCATTCCAGAACTAAGCGTTACTATTTCGAAATTTTACTTGTTGCAGTTACTGAAAATGTAGTTTTGGATCAGGAATAGGGTCTAGTAGGTGTAATCTTTGTGTTTGTATCCTGACAACAACACTGGATCATGTAAATGCTTTTCATTAATTTTGTTACTTTTCGTTTTCTTCTTTTCTTCTCATTACTTGGTCTCTTTTAGCTTTCCTCCTCACGTGTAAAATAAAAATAGAGACACTTCAGGACTTTTAGAAAACCTACCCCCCGTCCCCCTGAGAAAAACCAAACAAAAACCCCTAAAAATCTTTCCATACTGTTAATTTCACATCTGCAAAAGCAGATACAAAAAAACCCTACCACCCACTTCTGGTCAATAAATATCATTACTGCAAACAAGCATGAGTTGTAGGAGCTGAAGAAATCAAGATGCGCTTTTGACAGGTTCATTTGGCAGTGTAGGAGGTATTCTACATTTCTAAAAATATGTTCTATTTTCACAGACATTTTGAGATGTCTCTGTAAGTTCTTTTACAGAAGATGGCCCAGGGCCCATATGGTACAAGTCAATCTGACAGATGTTACATAATAATCTTTCTTGATTAAACTAGTACAAGACATTCTCTTCTCACCAACCAAATAACAAGGAAGAATGAACCCATCCATTCTGAAATTAAAAACCACCAACTACATAGACATGATAAGGCTAGAGATCCTGCTATGAAAATGTTCTGGTCACATTTGGTAAATTCTTGTCCTTTTATGTCCCCTTTAAGGGAGGGGTCCATTACAAGAGGGAAAGTAACAAACAAGACTTGTTAGTTTGAGAGCTTATATCCATGCCATGAATTTGAAAGCCAGATTAATAGTAATATACACCAAAATAATTCATTAAAAGGAAAGCAGTAGGAAGAGAGGGACTGATTACAGAATTGATAATTTAATTACTTTGCACAGAGAAACTGAAAGTAACTCATTTACAGAGAAAATCTGTACAATATTTTTTGGGGGTAGAAAAGGTCACCAAAGATTTTGTATCAAACATTACAGAAATAAGAATCAGGTATATTTTGAAATATGTATCTCATGTATTTTGAATGTGTTATCTATAAATACAAGGACTTATTGGAATATTAGCCCAAGGGAATTTGCTGAAGAGGCCTTGGGCATGCAGCACCTTCTAGGAGCTCATTATGAATATCACAAAATAAAACTTTATGCTTGTCTTCAAGTTACTCAAAATTGCATCTGAATCTCTAAAGCTGTTGATGAGAGGGAAAAGAATGTAATGAGACCATGCCTATACTGCCAATGAAAAAGGACAATTTAGCTCTGAAACATCTGTGCTGATCATCTAAATTAAACATGAAAAAAATCCCAAAACTGTAACTGTCTTTAATGCCTATGGCAGAAAAATCTTCAAGCTCTTCCACATAGACATTTTATTTTCCTATACCAAATATGCTCATGAAGACTGAAATTTCTGGTTTTCGTTCAGTTTTGAGTTGCTAAAATAGTTTTAAATATTTAAATGTAATTTATGTGTGCAGAGCCTCACCACATTGTGTTGTGATTTGGAACTGATTTTGCAAGCCTGCTTTTTTTTGGTATTTTTGTTTATATTAGCAGTCATGTGCAGATGACTGTAATTCATTGTCATGAATAAATTTTTACAAAACTGGATATTTAGTCTAAATCCAGTAAGACTGAAACCAAAGGACATCTTTTACCATACTGCTTTTCTTGATCTAGAACTTTCTTATGTTTTAGGACTTGTTTCTTTGCTTCTCTCTCTCTCAGAACAGTTAATCATCCTGTCTTGTTTAGCTGGTAAAAATGTAGGCTTATGTGAGCACAACAGCCTCAGATACTGAGGACAGGACAAAAAAATCCTCTGGTCTGGTGATACAGCTCTATATCTGTGTCAGGCTTGTCAGTCACTCTCAATTTCATGCTATTTATTCCGATGTAAAGCCATTCAAACATGTAGGAAGGCTCCCATTCATTTTATTGGTCTTGGCATGCTTGCCTAAGTCTCAGCTGAAGCAACAATCTTCTGTTCATCTTGTATGAAATTAGACTTCATCTTATTGTACCAGAACTCCTGGGAACTAATTACAAGTCTATTTTTATGGAAAAAACAAGCACATTAAAAGTTTACAAATTGGGTGTGTGTTTGCTTTCCTTAGCTCACATACTGTGCTCTGGAGTATTATTCCCACATGTAAACAACATTGCAAACATAAATTGCCTAAGTGGCTTCCCCGTTGTCAGAAACAGCTGTTCAGTGTGCTGGTTACTCCATTTTTTCAAAAACAGATACTAACCCCCTAAACTAGTTTCCTTTCAAGTGAGTAGCAAAGTGGGATACTGTAGGAATTATTTGCTTCACTAATTTTCTTTGTATGTTAGAGTAAACCTACATTCACAAAATGAATACACTAATGTTGATTGATCAAATCTAAAATCATGGGCCTAAAATGAAGCACTCAAGCATGTGTCCCTTGTGCCTAATGCTAATCATGTGCTTTAGTATTCTGACAAACAGAGTTCTAACACATCAGCTTTCCCTACATCCTTGTAAGTGGATGAGGATAAATTTGGTTCCTTGTATTCACAGTATTTTGATGCTTGAAGTATGCTTTTAACATTCTTAGAGAAGTGGTTGGTTGGTTAGGTTTGTTTGTTTTGTTTTGTTTCAAATGCAAGGATGAGGTATACCTTTGTTAACATAAGAGTTGCACATATTATTTGGTAATACCAAGTGACTAAATTTCAGAGAAACACCAGATACTATAAGAATCATGCTAAAACTATAGATTTCCACAAGGGAGAAAGAAAGCCACTGCTAGATTGCAGATAAGGGAACAAAGCATTTGTATGGATGCTCATATCTATGTGCAAACAGGGTAAGCAGAATGCATCAGATACACAAATGCTAAAAGGTACAACTTCCCTGATATCTTTGTATCTGTCTGGCATTCTCCAAATAATAACTATTTTCACCTCCTTTAGCATTTGAGACTATAAAGATCACAGACAGTGTGCAAGAACCATCAGTAAACACCACCACTAGAATATTAAGATTTAAGCACTCTAAGACTGTATGAGTAACATTAAAAATCAACTGTGGCTTTCTACAAACTAATTTTGTGGTAAGAATGATTGTCTGTCTACTTTTGGCACACTCATTTTAACAGAAGTCTCAGCAGCTACAGGAGTAGCTTTTGTCTAGGTGGGAATTTCAGAGATGAGACAAGAACCAATGAAATATGACACAAGGAGAAGTTTGAACTGATGTTAATGGGTGCCTTTATGATGATGGCATAGTCCAGTGCATATTTCAGCTACTGTGACACCAATACATTGTTCTGAGCAAAGCAGAAGGTCTAAGCACTTTGGAACCAAGAGCATTATCATTGAACCATTAGCAGGATTAACCCCAATGGAGCTGGGCTTTACCCTTGATATGGAGGGTGTGGTATACTTGTTCAAACAGGCACTCCTTATAATTGTGCCAGTTGTACCTGTGGTGAACAAACAGGCTTGACTCAACATATTTGTCAAACCTTACAAAACTGTGTCAATAGCAGCATGGATGTTGCATAGGACTTCCTTGGAAGACTTAATACCAGACATCAACATTAATTTTCTTAGTTATTGCTTCCATAGACTTATAAAGATCATGCTAAGTCTGGTAAGAAAACTCGATATTGAGTAGTATTTGCATGCTACAGTGATTTCCAATCACTGGAGGAAAAATAAAAACTCTCATTTTATCAGGAATTCAAACCTTTCCTACTACTAAGGATTACTGAAGTCAGATGGAATGGCTGTAGACACCTTCTGGATGATGCTTTCACAACTATTCTGTTTTACCAGACACACCTGGCTTGGTAGGGATGGGCCCAGAATACCTGAACTCTAATAAATAGCAGCTGATGTTGAAATTAGGTACATATTATAGAAACTACTCCCCAAACTGATAATGGTAAAGCAAGCAAGTGACTAAAAATAGATAAAAAATTAAAATTCCTTTAAAAGACAGTCCTGGCTAGGACTTCAGCTTTGACCCTTCTGCCTTTATCAAGGATTTAAGGATGTTGCCACAATTCAGAAAAAAGAAGTAACCAGAATTTCAAAGCTACTGAAGTGAGGGTTTGTCTTTCTGAGTGATTTTGTAAATCTGTAGTTATCCCTGGTGACTCTCTGTGTGCAGACAATCCTAAATAGCTGTGCTAATATGAGTCTAAGGAACCAGTTTGCCCACAAAACAACAGAAATATTCAGGTGATTGTGATTAAAATTTCATTACTGCTTACTTTATTTCTCATTTTCATTCAAAATTAATGTGAGCTACCTACTCTAGGCAGAATATATATGACCAGGTGGTTTTATAAAGTATTGCTTCATATTCAGCTATCAGGTAGCACCAACAAGAATTAGTAGTAATAATAAAGAATAGTGCATGAAAGATAGGAATTAGCTGCCTTATCAAATTACACTAAATGTTTTTTTCTCATTAGGCAGCAGATAATTTCAAAAGTAACTCAGCAAAAACCAAGTATATATCTTTATCCTTTTAAAAAATTGCCCATTGTGTTTATCCATCATGTTTCAATTCATATTCTTAGCCTAATAATTCTTCAGTTACTACTTATGCCCATTTAAACTTTGGACCAATATCACCTGTTACATGAATGCAGAACATTTACTACAAGCTGATAGTCTGAAATATAGAATTAGAAATAGATCCTGCACGTTATTCTAGTTAATTTTTTTTTAAATTGTTGTCAGTTGGACCGCTCTGATCTACAAATTTGAAGCATAAATAAAATTTGAACACCCCCATCTCCTCTTTATTTCAAAATCTCACACATTCACATCATTTTGACCTTACTAACTTTATGAAATACACAGTGTTGAGCCAGGTTTACAGTGTGGGGGTTCTATAGTGTGAAATTAATGAGCTGGATGGGATCCCTTATATTTGGGAGGCAGAAGGAAGTTCTGTGGGGAGGTGTGAAGTCTACTCATGTCAGTGGAAATGTGTTGTGTGGGCACTGAGGTGTCTTTAAGAGGAGTTCTATAACCTGACATTTTCTTGCTTTCAAGAGTTTTCTCTGCATGCATGTCATACTTACTCAGCTTTAACTGATTCAAACAAAGTTCTTCTACACATGAATCTGCACAGTCAGTGGGGAAGTACTCAAAGTAAGGCTGGTGAAGCCAGTCACACATTCTGACACCACAAAAAGCTAAATTTGGCAAGCTCACAATGTGCCAACCCCAACCTAGTCTGAATTCGGAGCAGAAATACTCCATTAGTCACTATTCAGGCACAATACAGTCTCTGCTACCTGGCAGTGTAGTATGAGTGGGACTAGAAATGTTCAGAATCCTTTATCATCATCTGAAAACAGGAAAGCCTTATCTACTAAGACTGGTGGGGGGGGGGGGGGTCTGGGATATTTAGTGTGGTTTTCTTTTTGTTTTTAAAATTGGAGTCTGTTTCTTTAAAATCTTGAACATCAGTGTTTCTTTTCCATGAAGTTCATAACATTTCAGTATAATGGTGGGTCTGCTAAGGGCATCCGTGTATGCATGTACAACCTACATTTTGAGAAGTACATTTGTGCTGTCTGGATGGAAGTTCATGTAGAATTCTTTTAATTTGAATTCTTTTAAAAATTGTTAGTCTTTGATGTAGACTTTGTTTCAGGTGATTTATGAATTTGCCAAAGGAAAGACCAGCACAAAAGTTCCTAATTAGCACCACTGTAGTCAGTACATTCTTCATCTATCCCCTCTCAACTTTCACTTCCAAAAGCTAATTTCAAACACAAATATCTGTTTGAAAATAAAATACTTCTCAGTGCTTATCAAATTAATTTTGGCCTGTTAAAGTCTTCATAAGGACTAAAGGAGAATTGTGCTTTTATGAATTTCACAGTGTTTGCAGACAAGTGTTCAACAGGCAGGTACTGCAATTTTTGGAATGTTTTGTGCAGATGTCTGCAGGATGGGTAACACTCCCTGAAAAGAGATTTAGCAACTTTTAACGCTGGGTTACAATTATATTTTGATAATACCTTACATTTAATTCTACCTCTTTTTTTTTTGTGAGCATGTACCTCGGCTAATCTCACTTTATCAAGTTAGCCTGTTATTTGATCATACTGCCAACTAAATCTTTGATTGAGGGAACAGAATGATTTTCCTTTTTATTCAATAATTCTCAAACTCAGAAAAACAAAAAATCAACTTTTGGCTAGAGTATTACTTGCTTGGTTTCTACCCAAAACGATTTTTTAACATGTTTCATCACAAATTTACTTTAGAGTGTGAACATGAGAAAATGGACAGACATTTCTCATTTGAAAAAGAAAAAAAAAAAAAAAGAAAGAAAAAAAAGGCAGTGGTGTTATTTTGAACATCTTTAAAACTGTAATGGAAAGATGTTGGAAGCTGAAATTGAGTGAAAAACAGCTTCAATTTGCTTGAGTTACAGGCTGTTAGAAAGAGAACCCTGCACTTGGTCAAAGCAATTTTTTCTTCACTGACGTGGCTGTGATGCCTTATGGTTAATATGCCTAAGACCCAGGGGCTGGGGGAGCATTTCTGTGCATTT
>VWYP01034163.1:208381-333341 GCA_013400435.1 Pycnonotus jocosus | reverse complement strand
TAATTTTGTCATTTTAATATTCAACGATTTCATGATTGCTATCTAATAAACGATTTAAGACTACCCTCTGGAACAAAAGATTACTGTGCCTACTATTGAGTCTGGTGTCACATAATAACTCAGTTTTACAGTGCAAGGGGGATCAGTTGCTGTTTACACCTGGTGGTCACACTTGGAGTTGCTGCATTAGAAGTCTGGGTCTGTAGTTGCCCCTGCACCACTGCATGGAAAAGGCAACACTTTCTCATCCACACAAAACCTCTAACTGGTATCTTTTCCAATATGCTGCTTTAGCATTTTGGAGAGAGCAGGCAGAGCTCACAGGCACAGTGCACAAAGTGACCACTCTTGATTACTTCATTCCTCTGGGACCTCCTTTACACATAGGTGCAAACACTTGAGTATTCTAAATTCTGATGTGGTGAGAGAGACAATTGCCAATTGAAGTTGTCCTTATGTAAATAACCAGTTCTATTTTAAATACAAATCTTCTGTCACTTTGAGTTTGAGGTCTCTATTCTGATGACACTTAACCATTACTGAACTTCACCAAGTATCTGCAAAGAGTAACAAGCTTTGGCAGCAGGTAGCTGTGAATGTTGAGAAGTCATCCTTAGTAAAAGGTGCTCTACACAACTTTCTTCCAATGCTGGCTGTTTTCTGCTCCTCAAGGTAGCCAACATTTCTGGCATGTTCCTCTCTTTCATGGTAATGGTCCCTAATGGGTGCTTTGTCTTGACTGGAACCATAGCAATGATCACAAAAATGAAATCACTTAAGCTTTTTTGGAACCATGAAACAGTTTTCCTCTGACTTGATCACAATCAAACAATTATATAAATTATTTGAAAACACAGAATTCCTTCTTTCTTTCAAGCAAGAGTATCTAATTAAAGGAAGAGAACAAAGAAAACAGACCAATCAAATAAATAGCAGGACACCATATGGGAGAAGGTTCCATGATCGATTTGATTACAAAGGGCATGAGACAAATCCCAAAACCCTCCTCTCTCCATTATGGAAAGTCTCTACATCCTTCCCAGACACAAAACAATCACTGCTTGGTCATCATCAGAAAATATTCTTTTGAAGCACACAAAGACTACAGGAACACCAAGAAATAGTTACAACTATTATTAAATAGGCATGAGGTGGGTTAGAAATACTTACCAATACTTTTCAGGGCCTCTGAGAGTGACTGATGACATTCACACTTGAAGAAACATGGGGGGATAGGTCTGGTTCATCAGTTACTAAAAGACAGGCTTGTTCCCCAACAGGGTTTTCTGGGGGGATTGTTGTGCCTGTAAATTGCACATAACATTTCCTATATATGCTTATTTTATGAAGAGTATTAGAAAATGGAAACCTTAAATTTTTCCAAAGTCAGCAACCAGGAGATGTAGTTCTCAAGCAGCTCCTTCTTTTACAAAGCATAACAAATATTCTTTTAAAAGACATACTCTGCATTTAACTTCTCTGCTCCTGAAATGAAGATTAAGTAAGCAAAAATGCTAGTTGGTGTAAGGCAAGTAGTATAAAAATTACCTTTCTAACTCAGCAATTTTCTTATCTTTGTCATTCTTCTCATTCTCTACTTCCTTGAGTATTTCTAGAAGTCTGTCAACTTCAGCCTGAGCTTTGCCACATTCTTCTCTATAGTATGATGCTTCTTTGTCAAGCTGTTTCATTCTGTCTGCAAATTCTGGATTCATCCGTGCCTCCTCTTCAGCTTCATGAGCCTTCAGAATCAATTTCAAAAAAGATAAGGATGACAATAACTTAAATAGCTTTAAGAGCTTTACTCCTTCAGTCTTGGAGTACAAGTTTTCATTAAAAAGGATTATGGGTATTCCTGTCTGATGATGCTTTTCTACAGATGCATTATAGAAGAAATGAAAACATCTACATAGTCAAATTCTATCGTCCTGAAAGGGGAGGGGATTTATTAAGTGGATTTCTACATAAAGTGACCCCATTTTAAAGATTTTTTTCCAATTTTTAAAAACCTCACCTTGTAATCCATTAAATTCAAGTTAAGCTCACTGTGTTTTGAATACATAGGAAATTTCTAAACAAATCATGTCCTCTTTCCCTATATATAAACATACACACTTTGTCCATGTATAAATATACAAATACAGATATATATATACACACTGTATATATCTGTATCACTAGATGTCTCAAATGCAGCTTGAAACAAAGAATTTAAAAGAAAGAAATTGTTTTTAATGCAGAGATGATTTTAAAAGATAAACTAATAAACTAAGAAGCTGTTGTCAGCAGACATCTTACCCAATAATCCTTTTTTATCTTATCATTAATACTTAACCTGAAACATCAGAGGAACAAGCCCATTGGTGAGAACAGCACAAACCTGGCAAACACATGCATGGATGGGTGGCAGTTTCACAGACAAGAGAGAACGCAATGAAAACAACAACAGTGCAGAGCCCAGTCCAACTCCCATCAAACCTAATGGCAAAAACCCAATTAACTTCAATGGGAGCATGACCTGGCACTGAGTGCTTTAAACTGTTGGCTGGAATAATCACAGACAGATGGAAACAACAATGCACTGCAACGCTTAGCCTACCCCTTGCTTCCCATTATTCCTAATTGGCATCTTGAAAGAGCAGGCAAGGAAAAAACAAGTAGTTTAAGGCAGTGCACATTAAACATAGAAAATTCAGGTAATATACAGGATTTTTACAGAAATTCATGATATTTAGAACTGAAGGTCCTCCAACCATCTTAGTACGCAGAGAAGATGTGGACTTACTTATTCTTAATTTCAGGGAATGGGCAATGCAAGCAAGCAATGAAAGAAATGCAGATCAAAATGAAGCATGCATGTCTGGGAAAGAATTAGTATAAACTACAGACACTAGAAGGTCCATATTCTTTGCAATGGTTAATATTTTCTGCATGAATAAAGAACAAGTCTGAGTTTACTATAAATACAACAAAAAAAATGAAATTAGTATGGAAGAAACTTAGGGGGTTTGCATGTAACATATCATTTAAGCATGAGGATAATAAGAAAAACATAGTAGATTTGAAGTGTTATTTATCCTACTCAGAGGTTTTTATTCAGAAGTATTATTTCATCACCAAAAGAAGCCAAGGGAATGACATGAGGAGCCTAATAAACCTACTGACCTTCCCCTTCAAAATCTCTCTTTTGATACATGCTCCAGTCCTGACTTCCATGCAGATGCAGGACTTTTTAAACCTAGAACTTCTTGAAAGGTAACATCCAAGGAGTATCCTGATTTTGTACCTTAAGTATCTTAAGTTTGAATGAGATGCCAGCATCAGATTCCTTTTCAGGCTCATAATATTCCTTAATAATATACTTGAACTTCTTTGATACCAGTTGTTAATTGTATCAAGAAATTTACTTTTAACTATCTTTGTAATTTTTGAAGTCAATGTAATACCAAGACTCAAGGCCAATTATCAGAGAAAACACTTTGATATCCATTAGCACTATTACGATACTATACACTTTTTTATCATCATGTAATTTTGCAAGGAATAAGTTAATTCCATAGGTAAATTCACTCTAGAAAAAGAACTACAATCCACCTCCCACCTTCAAGATACTAATAAACTTATGCAAAAAGCATATTGCTCCCTATTCTTCGGATTTCTCCTCATCTCCCAAAGGTAAATCCAGATTTTCACAGTTCCTTTCTAAAGGCTACTGCTCTTTCATGTAACTCTGTGTCACCTTTCTGTCCCTTCGCTTTACTTTGGTACAGAATAAATTACATACCAGCCTTGCTTCCATCATTTCATAGAGAGGAAAAATATTCACCTTCCTTCCTCTAACCAGTCTTCATTTTAGCATAATGTAAGTCTCAGCTTCAGCCCAAACTTTTTTTCCCATGTACCTCCACCCCTTCTCTTATCCCAGGGCAAGAAGCAATACAGATAAGAGACAGAAGCCTGTCTCTTTTTTCATGTTTCATTGCCACATTGCACTTTCTACAATGAAAATGCATAACTGGGCAAGAACATGATAGCATCACCAATGCAGAGATGCCAAATGTTCTACTACTATGGAGTATTCCCATCACACAGGAGCTCAGAAATGTACTGAAAAAATTATCTACTGCATAGTTGATAAGCAAATCATCACCTGAAATAATGGATATATTCCTCAGTTTAACCCTTAAAACCTTTGCTCAACAGCATGCTAAGAATATCAACATTAAGTTGCAAAACTATTTTCAGCTCTTGTGTTTTCTGTGGTACTCATGGTATTCCATATTTGTGGAATGTGTTTTTGGGAAATTCTGCAGCACAAACTGGGTCACTGCATTTCCCCAACATGAACTGGAATGTCTAAGGTATGATTAACTGTGATTAAGCATCCATTCAATGTCACATATAAATCAATATAAGCATTCAGTTACTACAAGGTTATTCTTTTTTTTTTTTTTAGAAGAATAAAACAGTATTGCAAACCACCAATTTAGCTGATTGCCTCTACTTTTTAAAGCACTTAGAGAATCTTTTTGGACTATTGGCAGGAACCAGATTTCTACAAGGGTATTGCCCAAATGAAGAAG
This sequence comes from Pycnonotus jocosus, assembly GCA_013400435.1. Classification (NCBI taxonomy): domain Eukaryota; kingdom Metazoa; phylum Chordata; class Aves; order Passeriformes; family Pycnonotidae; genus Pycnonotus; species Pycnonotus jocosus. The sequence goes on along the minus strand of VWYP01034163.1, from coordinate 328,758 downwards.
GATAGTTAAAAAGGCAGAGCAAGAACAAAAACTCAGTTTTTACAAAGTGCTTTCTGCAGGTGGTACTTTAACCTGCAACTCCCTTTAAGAGAATCCTCACATTGTAAACAAAGCTGCTGATACTAGAAAAGAGCAAAACACAACCCACCTGACATTGCCAGGACAAAGGTATAGAATTACTTATAAGGCCCCATTTTATTTTATGGCTTTGAAAGATGTGTTTGGATCTGAACTAGGCACCTTTTTGAATTTGTTGTGTGCAGATCAGGGGTGATTTGTTGACAGATGGAACTTGACTTTTGAGGTCAAACAGTAGGCCCAAAGGAGTTAAAAAGCAGCTCAGTTAATATTGACCCTGCTCCTGCCAGGACAGAGCAGATTTCTTTGGCTTTTTTTAGGCTGTAGACTGAACTGTTGGATCAAGTTCTAGACAGAAGCTGCATGGTTATCACATAAATCAGAAAGTCTCTGACTATTTTCACTGTTCTCTCCTTTTTCTGTTTAATTTCTGTCCCCTGTTTACTCCCTAAGTTCTCTGTGACCTTGGAAAACACATTTTCTATTTCCATGGAGCTTTTATGGGTAAGAGGGACTGGCCCATGTGCATCTTTCAGCATTCTTAAATCTGTATCTGCAAATGATAACCCTTGTGTGTGCAGATTAGGTTAATTTCAAACTGACCCACTCACTCTATGATTATTTTTCTCCCAATATTATGACTGTGATGTTGTATGTTATTTTTACAACTGAGTAAAAATAGCATATCACTCTACCAATAGAATTTCACAATTTTTACATTAATTATACATCTGTTCTGATCTTTGCTTCATAAGCACTGCAAATGCTTTAGAAGAAAAGTAACATTTCCTTATGTAAACCACAAATTTGCTACAGAAACATCATAACAGTGAGGCACTGACATGCAACATGAATTATTTAGGCTGTTAAAGTCTTATGGTACAGTCATGCACGTATTATTCTGCATAACAGAAATGGATGGATAGATAAGTATTTCATTTTTAAAGCTTCAGACACAAACATACACAGAAATCAAGTGGGTACTTAAAATTTAAAAAAAAAAAGAAAAAGAGCAGAATTTACATGCAACATATTACTTTGTAAGATCCTTCAAATTTTATTACTTTCAAGAATAAATGGGGGGAAAGGATTGCTGTCACATGAATTTTCTTGTCTCCTTAAAACTCAGGAGGTTTTCATTTAACATTAGTGACTGCTCTAAGTAATTTATAGTGTATTCTACAAGTACTTTAAGTTTTAATCTAACATTTCTCCCATAGAAGATCTTGGAAAATTTAGTCTTCAATATTCAGAAAAAGGTTCCCCTGAACTCCAGACTGAGTACAGCATGATATTCTCATTACAGCACAAAGGCAATAATGTAATTTCTTATAATCAAATTTTCACAAAATCTCATTTGGTATTTCAAAAAGCTCACCTTTAAAGCATGAAGAAATGTATGTCTAATTCTATTTACAATTTATTCCCATGTATGTAGGAGAAGAAAGAAGGTGAGTAAGGGAAGTTTATTTTTAAAAATCATTCTGTGGGTATATTATGATTGCTGCCTGGTGCCAAACAAAAAGGATCTTGCATCCATTGTTTTGCAACTTCCAACAGGCTGTCCTTTTGAAAATTAACCACATAAAGGCAGAAAAAACAGTTAAGAAAAGGACTGACTTTGGAATACTGCACACAAACAGATCAGGAAGTAACAAATGTATTCTATACAGCAGAATCACTAATATTGAGCTAATGACTGGCCAGCATTTATGAAAACCAAGCTAAAAACCAACAGTAAAAAGACTCCAGTCTGAAAAGACACGCACAGCAGCAGTGCAAATTATATAAATAGAAACATAAGTACCACAAAAGTGACCCAAGATGATACAGAAAAAAGGGATTTATCATTGAAAGGAACAAACTCTTTCTCCAGCACTGTGCCAGAGAGTAGAGGTGATAATATCAGGTTTTACGCTATTGAGCTACAATTTATGACTAAATTCTAAACACAGGTAACCAATAACTTTAAAAGTAAATACAGTCCATTTGGTGGGTCTCTCTTTTCCCATAGAAAAGCTATGACACATCCATTACCTGCTTATAACTACAAAACCTAACTGTAATAGATTGCAAAGCTGGAATCCTGGTCCATGGACACTCATGGCAAAGCTCCCATTGACTCCAGTGATGGCAATCCCTCTAATGTGTAGTATCACATTACTTAAGCTACAAACCCAGCTCTTCTATATATACACTCTCCCAATTACATAGTGATTCTGACTAGGATTGCTATGTAAACTACAGCTTTTAAATTGTTCTTACAGTTACATCATTTTTCTGTCCTGTAATGCTCACAGCACATTAAATGTAAGCGGCTCAGCCAAAATGATGGAAACTCCTCTCTGCAGAGAAAATGTTTGTTGCTGCTCTTCCTCAAATTGAAAGAGGAGTAAAATGAAAACAGATATTGTGCAATTAAAGCAGGCATTGGCAAGAATATGAATGCTAAACAAGCAAAAAAAAATATTGTGCTTTTGCAAAAACTGCCTTTTGCTTTTATTATTTTATATTTCAGTATTTTCTTCACTTAAATACAAAGTATCCTTATTCCTAATGTACATATGCTAAATGTATACACTCTTTCATGAGTAGAACTGATCTGTTTTCGTCATGTGGACTTTTGAAAATACTGCCAGTCATTTCCTGGATATTGTTATTCATCTAATTAACTCAGTCACTGAAAATAAACTGAATAAATTAGAAGTTGTATAAGTTTGAAGGATCGAATAAAGTACTGCACAAGGAGGAATCAAAAACCAAAGCAAAAGGAAAAAAAAATTCTGCATGCATTTTCTAATGGAGAAGTTGAGGACCTAAAGGACGTTTGTTTTCTCAGAGACACAGTATGTACCTATTTAATACAGTTCAGATTCTTAAAATGGCCTTCAAGTCCACAAAGTTCATTTATTTGGATATAATGGCTACAGCATAGTGAGCATCAGGAGTGTTCTGCAAAGCTCCACAGAGGAAGAGCACAACACAGTAAGGGAATGGATCCTCATGCTTCCATATGTTACAGCGGGCATTTTAAAAATGAACTTACTGGATTGTACATCTGATTGAACAACTGCTCAGCTTGCTACATTGCAAAGTTGGTAGGGAGTGAAGCAGAGACAGGAAAAGAAGGAAAGATCCAGGAAAACAGCATTAGCTCAACAAAACCAGTGCATTTGCACAGAAGAACTTGTCATTAAGGAAAGAAAAAAAAAAAAAAAAGAAAAAAAAGAAGAGTAGAAATTTAGGATTCTAAACATTCCTTGGTGAAAGTGAGAGGCACTAGGGAAACATAAATGTTGACTTTGGTTCCTAAAAAAGAATAGCTGGAGTAAGAAATTTAAGATTTGTGTTACTTTCCCTTTCTCAAGTTAAATAACCCATGAAATAAAGAGAGGTGTCCACTTTTGATGATACATTAAGTGCTGGTCTCAAGCAATGAATCACAAGAAGTGGTTTTGGCTGAGGCTGCAATTTATCACCAAAGCTTCAAAGACAGTAATAATAAAAGATTAATTAAATAGTATCATTAAATTTATTACTTTCCTTTTGTTTAATACAATGCTGAATTTTCTATGCAGAATGACTTTCAAACAGTACAGCCTGGCAAATAGTACTTTAGCAACTGCAAATATGTCAGTAAGCAAATAAATTTAAGATCATGAAAAACAACAAAAGGAGAAATTCTAGAGTGGATAATAAAGATTATATATACACAGTATATATAAAACACTTCACTACCTATTAGGTAATTCCTGCTGTTCTTTCACAAGTAGCAATACAAAGTCAACAGAAGTCTGTGGAATTTGGGGAAAAAAGCATTGACCATTCTCTGGTATTTAGATTTTTTTCTTTTAATATTTTTTATGAATTTCAATCCATAATCTTTGTCACAAAATGTTCAATAACCATGTCTATTATTTAAAAAATTACTTTTCATACCAAAATATAGCACAGTCACATGAAGAATTACTTTGCAATAATATCCTCTTCATTATTTTTGAAATGCACCTACTGTGTAAAATTGTTGGTTTAGAATCAGCGTACCTTTTCTTGCCAAAATTTCAGTTATGCAGTACTGAAAAATAGTTGGGTCTAATCAGACCCAATAAAATCCAACTTCATTATCAATAAATTAATCTTATCATCTCCAAAAAACAGAAAGCAGGGAAAGCTGGGGAGAAGAAACTCTAGAAGTTGCTTTGGTGTTTTTTATTTAGAGTTTTCGTTTGGACTTGCCCCTTGTGCACATTTTCCTTCAGACATAGCACATACCACCATTAGTGCTGATGCAAAACTAACTCCCAGCAAGCATGTACAGAGTACTATCTTCATATTTCTCAGTTTAATTTGTTAAAACTATAATTATTTTACAGCAGCATAACAAAATACCTCCTCTATGATATTTTTAGAGAGGAGTGCTGTGTAAGCTACTTGGAATTTTTTCAAGGAGAAAGCCCCTTGGAGTGGGTTTTGAAAAGGAGATGTAAAGTGTGCCAGATCCCTCTGCTCCTGCAGTGGTTGATGCTCACATGTGAGCCCATTCACGGGGCACGTGGGTTCATTTATGACCCTGTCGCTGTCCCCTCCTCCTCTGACCCAGACATGTGCAAGAGCAGCCCAGGATTTTCTGTTTCACTCCGTTTCCTGAGCAGTGAGAACACGGTGCAGGTATTTTTCTGGGGACCAATTACTTTTAACGCAAGGTATTTACAGGTTTGAACATAAAGTATTTCATTAAAGAAAATGTGAATTGAAAATGACTGTGTGGAGCCTACTGTCATTAACAGTCACTGTTTCTGTTCAATTAAGCATGCCCAGAAAGAAGGTTGTAACTACATTTTATTGTGGAAATACCTGGTCTCCTACAAATGGTGGGTGAATTTCCATTGGGGCTTTATGCTGTATTTATGATATAATAAAACTATTTTGTTTTCAACTTTCATTCAATAATTGTTTGTATTTATACATAAGAAACATGCTCCCTTTTTATACAAAAGACATCCCAGACACTCTCTGACTTTTAAAAGTGCTTGTTTTTCCATGACTGTATGATGTGTTTATATATATAGTGATAAATGATTGACTCAGGATTTCAAGTCCTTCAAGAGGATTTTCATGAGAGTTTTTAAAGTGATCTGTGCTTCCAGAGTTCTTTTAACTATATTTTTTAAATGAAGAAAAAAAGATATTTCAGATTATAATGAAGTATCTGTTGTAGCGGAGTGCAAAGTAAACAAACATATATTCTAACACTAAAGCAAACTAAATGACTTCCAGAGAAACCTTTTACTTTGGAGATTTTAATTCTGCTATCGATAGCATTTTTAAGCCATAGGACGTTTCAATTATTTGTGTTTCCATTTGTATATGTTTATTGAAAAAAGCTTCCCTTCCTCTCAACTAAAGATTAATGCAGGCACCTGATGGCATATATTCATTCTGAATTAAGAAAGAATACAAGTATAAGGTTTACACGCTGGTATCCTTTATACTTTGCAATACCTTCTTCACAGGTCAGGCTATTGAAACAATGCTTAATCACTGAGCAGGATACTACTCAACCTGGGTAAAAAGAGTGTCAGAATATTATCCTAACAGTGATAACATTCACAGAACAAATATTATTTACCAGAAAATTAAAAACTATAGCAATATTCAAAAAAACAAATAACGCTTGATGTACATTTAGTCATGAATTGCAGAAGGCAGACGTAATGCCTGACCCCATCAAATACATAATGAGAACAGTGAGAGCAGACATTACTGAACAACACAGAGAAAGGTCAAAGAAACAATGGTATCAAAACACTTGCAAGTCATTTAAGCAAAACTTAGTTTATTGCAGCAATTTAAGCAAAACCATGTAGTAAAATACAGGGTTTGTAAGTTTTCCTTTAAATGTTTGCTTCCACTTCTTGCTGAATAGAAATATTGAATTGTCAGCTGACATAAACTTTTGATTATTTTGCTTAATTACCACAAACGTCTTCACCAACAAAGCCAAAAATACATCAAGATAAAACCTAGCTAGAATTTTCATTTTGGAAGTTGATTTTTTTATTATTATTAGGAATTCCAGCATTTCTTGGACAAGCCTTTAATTTTTTTCTCATCCTGCAAATGTTTCAGTTAACTCCTAAAAGTGGAGTTAATTCACATACATGTAAATTGCTGGTTCAATAATTTCTTTCTGCCCTTTTCCCTCCAATGTCCTGTTCTCATCTATTTGCTGCAGCTTCTCAGAATTCTCTCATAGAGGTACTTAGGACAATTTCTGAGGCTCACTAGTGGCTTTGGTAAAAATCTCTTGAGAAAAAGCAGTATTTGATGCAAGCATCAGCAAACAGCATAAGATGGGTAGGTTCTAAATTTACTCCAGAAGAGTAAATAAACTCATCATTTCAAAATGAGGGTATGGGATGCTGATTTTTGTTTTGCTGTTTGTTTAAGATGGAACTTACCTTTTTCAACTGTGCTTCCAACTTACTACACTCTTCTTTCTTTTGTTCTATGGCTATTTCTAAAGACTTAAGTTTGGAGTCTCTTTTCAGCCCTGCTGATGCCAATGAAGATGCATGTTCTTTGAGATCGATTAAACTAGACTGGAAAACGACCAAGAGTAAAAAGTTAATTCCTAGTCACCAGGACACTAGCTCATTGCCAACTTAGCAATCACTTGGATCCTGTTCCCCCTCCCCCAAAAAGAGCTGACTCAAAGATAAGCATTGATAGCAAAAGACACCATTTTGTGCATACAGCTGGAACCACAGGAGCTGGCATGCAGTGAAACACAGAAACATCCACCATACAGACGAGCTCGTGTCATATTCTGGAGGTACAAATGCACTGAAAACTATTTCTCTAACTGACAAATGAAAACAGGAGCAGCAATGGAATATTAGAGCCTACTGGAAGCTTAAGTAAAGGACAAAGTAGAGATTATGATGTACAACTATGTAAAAACTGAAGCAATATTTTATGTACAAATGAGGACTGTGAAGAATACTCAAGAAAACAGCAGTTCTGAAGCTGAACACTGAAGTGGGGAAATTTCAGTACTTGACATGATTCAAGAGTAATCCTAATGCACTTTCTTTCATCATAATGACATAGATAGAAGAGCAGAGTTTTTTTAGAAAAGACTAACCTCTTTTTCTGTCAGTTCAGCTTGTAAAGCATTAACTTTCTCCTTCAGATCCTTGTTTTCTTTTTTGTAAGATTCAATTTCTTCAAGTCTTTCTCTGTCATCTCGATCCCTTTGCTCCTTCAGACGCTCTATTATTCTTTCCTAACAAGGGAAAAGTTGGGAATCATTTTAAGAAAAGACAGAATTAAACTTGTTCGCATTATGTAGCACTTATTAAAAAAAAACTTTCAGAAGAGGATCATTGAGTTAATGGTATAAAAGTCATTGCAAGATTTCTCTAGATTTCAAAATCATAAGATCAAGGTTTTAAATACTTGATGAGAGTAACAGTACAGGAACTCCATTAAAGAGCTAAACTGATATGAGTATGTTTAGTTTTGTGATAGATGTGAAAAGATATTCACTTCAATAATGTATTTCCTATATTCATAAGTGATTGAAGTCATGAATAAAAGTTCGAAACAAGCTATGAATAGTTTCCTCAGAGGACACAACCAGTTTACTCAGCTTCAATTTTGTTATTACCCTACAGTGCTTGCAATAACATGTGAAGGTTCCAGATGTAATCAGAAATCAGGCACTTGCTAATTACCTGTAACTTGCAGTTTACATGTATTATATTTTGAAATGTGAAAAAAAGAGTTGTCCAAGACACAGAAAAAGTATCCTGATACAAACTGAGAAACCCAAAGGAAGATTTTTCTCTGTCTAGTTAACAGTAACCCTACAGACATTTAAACTCAACCACGTCTTTGCATACTTTGCTGATTTCCAAGAACTATTTCAAGTTTTGCTGAAAATCACCAGTCATTGATTGGGTGATTAATTCAAAGGGTGAAATGGAAAGAGCAGACACAGTGGTATGGTTTTGTTAAGCTCTGATAATGTTCTACAAAACCACATTTCATCAATACTTGATGGATGCAAATACTATTCAGAGAGAAATACTTAGGGTACAATGAAATAACCACTAGAATTGCATTTCAGTTGGAAGCAGGTCTTTAAGCAGAGTATCAGGAGAACTACTGGTATCATTTGGGTGGTGGAAGTCGAGGGGAAGTAGAAGCAACATCATTTAGGTCCTGCACTTGGGTCAGGGCAATCCCAGGATCAGCAGAGAACAGACAGAGCAGCCCAGAGGAGGAGGAGCTGATTGAGCACAGTGACAAAAAGGTCCACGTGAGTCAGCCATGAGCACTCACAGCCACAGCACTCACAGCCACAGCACTCACAGCCACCTGTGTCCCTGGGCTGCACCCAAAGCAGTAGGGGAATTCTTCCACCTAGGGAAGAATGGCATCCAGCTCTGGGGCCCCAACACAAGGACACAGATGTGTGGCAGAGGGTCCTAAGGAGGGCCAGGAAGACCTAAGGGCTGTAACAACCTGGTCTAATGGAAGGTGTCCCTGCCCACAGCAAGGGGGTTGGAATGAGGTGATGATGTTTAACGTCCTTCCACTCTAAACTTATGATACTAAATAACTTCGGGCTTATTCTTAATAATAAACAATACAAATTCTTAATACCTTGAATATTAATATTAAGATGCCAGCATCCATAAAGCAGAATAATTTCATAAACATTCAGATTCCACCTACTTATATTCAGAATTAGTTTTATACCAATTCCCTTCTGAAGATTTATTTACCCAAATGATTTTTTCATCTATAACAAATTAAACATAACACTACTTCATCTTTTTAATGAACAGTATATTTTTTTCTCAGTCCATCACAAAAGAAGACTAATTTATCTGTCAGCTGCATAAGGCTAAATGTCAAAAACGTGTTAAAAGGCCCTAATATACCATGTTTTACTTGATTAACAGCTAACTTGCAGAAATCCCAACAATGTGTTCTTGTTTCAGTCTTATTTGCATTGGCCAGCTTTCCTTATGCACTAATCTGGGACCTCACAGGTCTAATCTATTTGCACTTTATCACAGAAGCAGGAACTGAATTGCCCCAGCATACAGTTCCATTATCAGACATACTCCATTGCTTATCTGCTGTATGCTGCTACAGTAGGACCAACTTTATAAATATCAGCTTCATGAAAGCAACCTCTTGAGCTGCTTTGGGCCAGCCCAAGAGCTGAGATATTCTTTGAAAAGTTTCTTGTTATAACATCAAGGCAGCTGATAGCACTTTTGCACAGTCTGATTTTCAAACTTCTTTTTTTCTTTTTTAATTGCAATGTAATCCTTATTGTTGTTGTTACAAATTTTCAATGCTTAGGAGAGGCTCTGAAATTAGGGATAAATTGTTGAATGAATATGTTTTGCAGCTTAGCTCCAAAATTAACTCAAATGCGACTGAAGTTGGTTTGTTTCTAATTCCTGACAAGAGAACAAGTCACACCAGCAATATCATCAAAAAAAACCCTAAGATTAAAAGAAGGAAAATCTGATTCTTTTTCTATGATGTCTACATTAATTTCTCATTAAGTGTTCTCAAGATACTAATCCTAATCACTAAATATGAAAGAAAATCAAGAGAGAGATACTTGGAAAAATCTATTTGCATAAAGAATAAAGAGACACTTTTTCTAACTCAGAGCCACTATCTTCATCTGTGTATTTTCAAGAAAAATGCAGGAAAACATTTGAGTTTTGGACTTTAAAAATGGCTTTATAATTAATTAATATGATCATGTTTTAATTTCTTTTTCTTCCTATAGAAGCTAAGAAAAGCAATTCAATTACATTCCAGTAAATTGTGGTTAGCTAAGCTGGTATGAATAAGTTTTATTTCTATTTTAAAAGAGTTTCCCATGAAGAAGAATTTTCCCACTCTTGAAGAATTTTATTCATTCTTCTTAAATTAAAATTCTGAAAACTATTGAATGGACAAAGAACTAATATAATGCGAAAACAAGCCTAATCTCAGAGCATAAACAAAAAATTATATAGTTGTAAAGTAGGTCTGATACAATTTCTAGAAAGAAAAACAAAGTATGCAAACAATGCATTTCCATACAAATGGAAATCAAGTATTCTTAAATGAAAGCATCATCCTTTCTTGACAGCATTACAAATTGAATGGATAAAAGTACTTAAATTGATGCACACAATAAGAAAAAACTCACTAAGGGTTCCTGTCTTGTTCCATTTGGACAAACCTCTATTCCATATTTGTACCAGTATTTCAAGTGGAAATATTTAATAACAATTGATAAATCTGTAGGTATTAAGAATGCTGCTGCAGAGGGGAATGGGGATAAGAAAGTTACTGAGAGCAGTTAGGAGGAATTGGGAAGCTGGACACAGAAAGGAATGAGGCACATGTGTAAACATACACTGTCAAAGTATTTAGCTGCCAGAAGACAGAAGAAAGCCAGGCGTAATTATCCATTTGGAATTTCTAGAAGATGGCTACTGGCTTCTTTCAATGTGTAAGTACATCCCAGAAATCACACCTGACTTTGAAAAATCTGCCCTTCCAAGTGTGGCCTTCAAGGGATTACAATGAAAAAGAAATTGAGGGTGATTTCCCTGTAAAACAAACAATCAAAATCGTACAGAGAGATTTTACCTTGGAAACTTTCTCTTCATTGTGTCTCATGCTCTCAGATCAAGCACCCTGCTTTTCAAAAGCTAACCTGAATCCTAACTCTGCAGTGTTGCTTGGCTCCTAATCCAACCAACACAAGTCTCCATCGTGACAGTCACTCTGCTTCCCAAAGGACTGTTTTAAAAACCCCACAGCTGCCTCTATGGGCATTTTGGGAAAGTGACTAATCCAGAAAAGATAGTTTACAAGGAGAGAAAACAGATTAAAAAGTACTTTCTGACACTTTTTATTAATATGCTGTGAAATTGACGAACACTGTGTCCAGATTTGCAGTGAAAGAGTACAGAAATGTGTAATTTTACTGTGTAACTAAATGCTTATCCACATGAATCAATACTAATGACAACTTTTTTCACTGTTGTTGACCAAGCAAATGCTGGGAAAGCAATTAAACACACAAGAAATAAAAAATCTGACATTAACATTGTATGTGTCAGTGCCAACACCACAGTGGCATTTTCAAGTCACATACAGTCATAAATACCTTCATAGGATTACACACTGCAGAATGGCACATATTAGTCACACTCACCTGTTCACATTTAAGTAGTATACATTGAGATCTGTGAGCTGCAAAATGTGGATATGTGTACTAATTTGGGGGCATATAAATTCACTTGCATTACCTCTTATTCAAAGTCAGCTCAAAGAAGAAACCTGACCTCACTGAAACTGCTAAGAATGTTGCCACTAATTTAAACAGCCCAGATTTATCCCTTCTCCTAGGTATTTTCAAATTAAAGGCATAGAGTTTGTAAAGGGGAAAAAAGGAATTCTCAATTATTTTTTCTATGAAACAGTTTCCCTTAAAAATGAGGTGTAGGAAGCCAAAAGTGCTGACAGCAAGCCAAGGTAACAGTTGGTACAGCCACTTGTTCTTGGCCCCTGCTTAATGGACAAAAGAACAGGACAACCAAGATCACAAAGACAAAAATGCCCAAAACTCTACTTTCTTTCAGTCAGGTGTCCAATGTCTTTCAGTTCTTTCAGGGAATAACCACTCATCTCATTGACTAAGGCAAAATCTTCCCATGCCCTGGGCCATTTTCTCCGTGAGCGTTCAAAGGACATCACTCCTTCCTCTCCAAGTCCAGTGTCAGCTCATCCCCTGGCAGTGACTCCCTGCTCATCCTACCACAACAGGGCCACCTGCTTCCCTGACAAGGCCCATAGCCTTTGGGAGAGTTGCCAGGCCAACTTAGAAAGACATTTTCTGCAAACGCTTCACCCACAAGAGCAGCACCTAAAGCTTTCATGAGAAAACATTACCTTTTCTGAGAGAGCTTCCTCTAGAGTTGCTAGTGCTGTGTCTGTATTACTGGAATCCGTCTGCAGCGACTTCACTCTGTCTTTCAGATTAGTTAGTTGTTTGTCTTTGTCCCTAAGTTGCTCCTGCAGATTTTCAATCTGTAAATAAAAACATCACAATAATCATCAACCCTGTCATAACGTTCCATGAGGGACTTGGGTGCTGAATGCATACACATATCACACATATGATACACATGCCTTAGTATACTGCCAGGTTTGTAACTGCTATATCATCAACACTTTTAAACTTCAGTCCTTTCTATTTTGTTTTCTTTTGCTGAAGAAGTGTGATTTTCTTATAAAATAAAGGAAATATCTCAAAGCGGTCAGGTATTTTATTATTTAAATATTTTCTGATATTAATCACTCTAGTTTAAGGTACTGCACTATCTCAGTAATTCAAAGTATGTCTGGAATTACCCCTTTAGATTATTCTAGTTCAATAAGAAGGACAAAGAAAGGGTGAGGCAAAGCAAGTTGAGCCTTAAAATGAGGAAGAAAAAAGATTATAACCTGCCTGTCTAAAAATCTCTTCTTCCATGATTGCCTGCTGTAAAGAAAACTCTAGGCAGAGATCAGGATGTTTATTTTTTAAAAGGCCAAACCTGCAAACAACCACACAAAAAAATCTCAAGAGACACCACTTCCATTCACTTTCTTCACCTCCACAAATATTTTAAATACAACACTTTATTTTGGATATTTTAACTTTTTTAAATAAATCTGGCTCCTCATCTAGAAAGTACTTGAACATATTGCTAAAGTACCTATAAGCACACTGTCATGATTCATAGTGGTTAAATCAGGAAGAGTTAAATCATAAAGCTTTTGCACCAAAAGTTGTCCACAGAGCAATGTGGACTTTGGAAGCAAATGTGAGTAAAAGCACTCAGCTGCTGATTGTCATGGCAATGCCCTTCTGTGGCTGGAAGGCACCATGACCTCTGGGCAGAATGCAGGGAGGATGTGTGTTATGTCAGATGTGTAAAATTTCATTAATTGTCTGAATCCCCCCCGCTCCATCCTGCACTCTCAGTGCCACTCATCATTATGCACAAATTGGCACAAACCCAAGATTTGTTACTTAAGACTTCACACAAATAAACAGTAAAGAAATTTAACTGGTCTGTTATTTTAGTATGCCACTTTAGATAATAGAAGAAAATATGCCAAAATCCATGAAGTATCATTTGTTCAAAACTGGTTTTAAATACGTTGTCAACATTAGACAAATTATTACTGTCAACAGATATTCAAATTCTCACTTTCATCAGTGATTTTTCACTTTGGATCACATTCTCTTGCTACCGAAATGAATTCAGTGTTCCTGTTAATTTTATAATGTAATGACTTTGTTCTTCCCATAGCCAATATCTTTCCATTTAAAGCAACTCAGATTTTAACAGAAGCAGGAGCTTTTACAGTTACTTTAAAGATTTCTTTACAAACCTGAAGTTGTAAAGAGCTGCATGTGCAGCTCTGCAGAAGTCAACAGTTATGTCAATAAAAATTTGATCTCCATATGCAAGAAGGTACCACCATAGTCAAATACACTTTAATTTGGGGCACACCTTGGTAACAAATCTCCTCCTAGTACATTATACAAGTGCGGGAGAGAAAATCCTGAAGTTTTGACATCATATATATCTACAATTAACAAGTCATAAAATCCACAGTACAGCTGTGTGCACTGTATAAAGTGTGTTTTTAAAAAAACAAATTTTAAAAGAATTTAAATAAAAATTAAAATAAGATTCGAAAGTAAATTTGGAGGAGCACAATTCAATTAGAAATTCTTTATAGTATGGCAAATACAAGTTTTGAATCTTTTTTCTTTTTCTTTTTTTTTTTTTTTTTTTTGATATACATAGATTGGTATATCAGATTACTGCTATGAGCCAAAGATTCCACTTGCTGTGTAAACTATAAAATACTAAGGAATATATAGAAAGGTCTTTTTGGGAAGACCTGACATAGAATAGCTTACTCTTGTGAATGACCTCTTGCAATATTTTTCTTCGTGTGTATATTTTATACAGATACAGAAACATGATACACGTGTTAATGAGTTAAGAACTTTTTATTTTATGGCATGTGTATTAGTCACATCTAAAATTACATTAACTGGCATTCCGAGGACTGCACACTATGTTTCTTTCTTTACTTCATCCAAGTATTAATGATTCCAACAAGTACCTCATGACACCCTGTGGAATACTTAAGCAATTGCACATTTCAGCTTCACCAAAACAAATTCTCAAGTAAAAGGGAAATAAAACAGGAGAGTGAATATTGATTACTTGGTCTTTGAAACAAAGTTAAGATCTGGTCCTTTACTATCATCAGCTTGACCTACCAATTCTAGGCACCCTAAATTAAAGCACTTATTTCCTATGCACAGTGCTTATCTGAATTCCACAGCATTTACACGATTTCCTTCCTCTTAAAACTAATTGAAAATATGAGCCAACCCTTAACCAAGAAAACATGTTCCAAAATTATTCAGCATTTACAGAATTCTTTCCTCAGAGGTAAAAGAGAACAGGCAGCAAATTAAAAACATCCCCATTGAATCACAACTGCTTTAAAATAAGTCACACAATACATACTCCATAGATAAAATAAGAGGAAAGGATCTAATTATTCTTCTATTTGTGCTATATAAACCTGAAGGAAATACTTTGATGGGAACAGGACCACACTGGAGTACGTGAAAGTAGAATCAGTACTAGAGAGTATTTGTTTGTTGGGATGGGCACAGGATTAGCCAAGACCTACTGATGCAGACAAGACTTTATGACCAGTTAATCACAGAGTCCTCTCAACAAGATTACAGGAGACAAAGAGATTGAGAGATCTCACATGCTAAAATCTTGGAGCACAAGATATGATTTAGTTCTTCCTGAGTTTTTAATTCCAGAAAGGACAACAAACCCTCTAGTAACCTCTGTCATTCACCAACACACATATATATTTGGGTACAAGTATTTATGTAAGAATACAATTGTATTATTGAATAATGACTTTTGAGCATGCCTGAGTTCAGTTTACAGCAGGAACTGTTAAGACCTTCTTAATCCTTAAGTACTTTTTTTTTTTTTCTGATAGAAAGTTATTTATTGTGAAGTATTGTCAACATCTATTTCTTACCTCTGCAAACTGTTATGTCCCTGTGCAAGGATGAAAAGAAACTGCTCTATTCTTTCTGTATTTCAGAAAGTGTGTATATTCCCAGGGCTTAACCCAGACTTCATTCCTTCTTTTAAAACAATACTCTTACAGATAAATGTCTTTCCTATGAGGCATCCTGTCAATAAACCTCAAGTGCTAATCTTGTCACCTTTTGGCGACAGTCTCAGGAATGCTTATTAAATACTCAAGGGATTAAATTAAATCTCACCCGCAGACAGGCTTTAAAATTCTCCAGTAACCCAAGTTCTCAAAAGAAAATTCCTTTCATTGTCAAAATTAAGGCACTGTACTATGGAACTTGCAAGAAAATTATATAATCAAAGAAAATGTTCCATGCTGTAACAATTTGCCTTCAGAGATATGCATTAAAGAGAATATAAGAACCTGGAAGAGAGAAATTACCTAAGACTTCTTGGCCCTAGCTAATGAAACCATAAAGCCATGTACTTAAACTTAGCTGCAAGTATTTTCCTCTCTGCTCCGTATTTCAGTTTTAAGTAACTCCGACAATAAATATTTTGTAGCAACGGGGTTTTTACTCCAAAAGTTCATTTTGCCCCATTCTAAATTTCTAAAGGCAGAAGTCTCCAAGATTTATTTCATATTGAAGCACAGACCATGTCAGTTCCAGTGAAGCAGATCAATAACGTAACTTTAGTTTGATACAAATTTAAAATTGAAACCTAGCAGAGAAAACAGAACTTTTGTTCTGTTGTAGTAAGCATTATTTACTTAAAAAAAAAAAAAACTTTGTATTTTAAGAAAGCAAATCCTACTAAACAATTTTCCAATTATTGTTACAGTCTACTTTAAACAAGTAATGGCATTACAAGAAAAAGGGATTTAATAAGCAGCATTCATCCAACATGAGCATTATCTATGACTACTTTAAAACTTAGTATTCATTTTCAGACTTTAGCTTCTGCCTTATAGACATAGATAACAAAAGACAAAAGTAATGTAACTATTAATCAAAACAGAAGAAAACCAGGCATAGTTCAAACATAAAACTAAATGCCTACTTACACATAATTTATTTTTATTAATAAGATTCATGGTAAATGTTCTGGCTCATATATGGTCCCTTTCAGAAACATCTCAGGATGTCCCAGAACACGAAACCAGCTTTGGTAGTGACTCAGCAAAATAGATGTCTACAGACATCCCAGCATCTCCTTTTGGCATGTGTGGATGTGTGTATGCTTAATTTGTAATGAAACAGCCAGAAAAAAGTGAAATTACTTTACCCTACCATGACTGTAAAAATATTACTACCTGAGTAGTAATAGTAGACTTAAGACAGAGATGTAGTTTTTGGAGAGCACTACTGATTATCAGCAAGAATTATTTTACCAAATGGTGTGCAGTTACCAAATATCATATCAGCCAAAATATTAGAACATTAACAGTCTTTACTGCAGCTACTTGAAGCTTCAGCCTATGGAGTGAGAGGGGAAATTTTCCTTAGAGTCACAATACCACCTACATGCAGTTCTTAGTTTAAGCAGAACTTCCAATAATAAAATGAGCCCACTGAAGGACAACTTTTGCTTCAACAGTTTTACATAGCAAATTGCCTTTGGACTTGAAAGAGACTGCCGCAAAAGTGTTTCCTCAACCAGTGCCAGCAACTTTCACTTTGTTTTTCTTCCTTTTAACTAGGCAGATGGACAAGCATTAACTAGGAATATTTTTTCAAAAGTAAAATATCACATACTTTTAGATTTCAAAAAAAGTTGTCCTATAATATAAAAGTCCTTAAAATATTATAAAATATGGGGTTGCTGCTCACAGCTGAGTATGTTCATTAAAGTGTAAGATATGTACTAATCTTTTGCTTGACTAATGTAACTGGAAAAAAACTTGTTAATCTGATAATGACATGATAAAATACTCCTGGATTCCATAAGCAGATCCAATATCCACTAAAGTGCTTGATTATGTCTTAAAAGAAAAACGCTTCTTCCTGATAGCTGCCTATTGCACAATATGTTCTCAAGTTAAAGTATTTCCAAAGAGCCTTCCTGTTACTACCTTGCAAATTTATATTTTCCAAATTGAAGTAATATGGCAGCATTACTTACTATGGATTACAATAGTAATAATGGTTCAATAGTATCTTTTAGCTCTATATTCTTATATTATTTTGCCCCATGAGGCTTTCTTCAGAGGCTCTAGATAGCCCAAAGCATATGGCCAGTTCAATCCTACTGGATTACTAAATCAGAGACAGTAAAGGTATTTTTAAAGCTGTCCATAAATATTAAATAGCCCTTTAGGTTATGTAAAAGAACATCTATCCCACTACGGATATGCTGTGTGTCCAAGGAAAAAGCAGTCTCCAGTTGAGTAGATCCGCAAGGCTTCCACAAAAAGTTATGAATCTATCTGAAGACTTCACCTCAAACTGCCTTCAGGAGGACAGTTCAGAGTGCCACAGTGCAGCTGCAAAGGGACTGTCACAAAGGAGCTGATGGAGCAAGTGCTGCTTCAGACATCAGCCCTCACATCAACCCGCTGACAAGGGAACAGAGCAGTGGCATGAGCTGGTAACCACCCCACTGCCACCTTCCCAACCTAATCCCAGCAGGAAGAAAACAATCCTTCAAAAGCTGGCTTTACTTGACAAGCTTAAAAAACAGAAATATACATGGGATCAGAATAGGAAACCAGAAGAAAAAAATGGTAATCAGAGCATTTTTCCTGATGTACACTTTCACTGTTTGCCTCCAGAGTTACAGCAATTCAATACATCACATTTTTTACTTCTTCAAATGCATATTTTTGCTGTTAAGATCACACAGCTGATCAGCTTAATACTGGGGTTTCAAAACTTAATTTTATGCTTGATCATTACTTTTATATCTATATTCTATATATGTAAACTATTATAACCTAACTACATGATAGTGGCCATTTTATTCAATGCAGAACCACCATCTTCCTTTTACCTTCATTTGAAGTTGCTGATTTTTACACGCAATTTATCTCTAAAGAAGTAGCAAGTGCTTTGGGCCAAGAGGATGTTCATTTAGACAGTGTTTAAGCAAAACAAGGCTTCAAATTCTAACTGGTGTCTAATGGAACACTACAGCTGTAGTAGCAACCAAATACAAAGAAAATACAAGGGGAAAAAAAGCAAGTTTACACAGATGCTGATATGTGGAGATGAGAATTTTCACAGAATTAACTGAAAAAATAGAACAGGCAAAAAGAAGGGAAAGGTATAAAATGATGAAATATGATGAAATACTTAACACCGACAGCAGAATCACAGCTGTGGGGTTCTGCCACCTGAACAGCACTTAGAGCTGCTTTTATATTGTATCTTACTAAAAATGTCACATTTTCTTGCAACAAATCTCTGTCCTAAGGAGTAAGCAATTTAGGAACAGAGGAATATTTTAAGATCTAGAAGACATTCTTGCAATAAACAGTTTAGTCCCATATGTTCACTCTGACTATCTATCCATTTGACAGTCTACTCAACACACCCACCACAGTATAGTTGTAAAGCTACAAATACAAAAAAAAATTATTTTAATGAAGACATGAAATTTACATTGATATCAAGCTTCTGAACAGCTGTTACACAGAAATTAAACTTTCCCAGAGTATGCTAAGGAAAGCAAGTGAGTCTGCCGTAGAATCCAAAGATCTGCTCACAAAATGTGCAAGTATTTCCCACGTCATTATTTGTACTGTATGATTCAGTTTGCTAAATGCATCAACTGAGGATTAGAGAAACCTCAAGGAAAACAGCACAGCGCAGAAGCATAAAATATTATTACAGTATATTTTAAAAAATCCAATAGGATTTGAAGTTTACCTAAATAGAAAATAAATATACCGGATAATATTGGAGAGAGGGAAAAAATATATTTAAAGAAGGAAAAGAACCTATGAATTGTTGATCAGTAGGGAAAAATATATGTAATTTACTGGGATATGCAGTAATATTCTCTGGTCTGTACCTGTTATATGTGGCTTTAAAAAATTGTCTTTATTCCATGATTGGAAACATCAGTCTACTGTCTCATGTACACATAGAAACATTGCATCAATAAATAGAAGTAATGCAACTAAAATTGGAGATCAAAAGTGATAATTTTCTTTTCTTCTTCTACTTCCAAAACAAGCATATATGTTTGTTTTATTGTGCAGTCACTGAAGGAAATAGTTCATCCACTTTTCCTTTGTAAGATTCTAGATCCTTGCATAATACAGGATTCAAAGGTACAGGTACCGGAAGGATTCAGAGGAATCAAGAAGCATTAAGAAAGAAGAGGTGTGTGCTGAGTTTTCATACAGAGAGAAGAAGAAAACTCCCCCAGGGCTGCTTAGGGAAGAGCTCTGCCCTCAAGTCAACTGATACTTTTACAGGGCTATAAAAGCAGGTCAGTGGGCAAATGAGCCAAGAGAGGAGAAGGCTGTCACACAGAAAGGAGCTCCTGGCCTGAAAGCTTGGCTTCTGTTGCCAGACTCCAGCTGAGAAAGAGCTGGAACTTAATGCTAAAATTAACCTTCACCAGGAAGCTAGCCAAAAGAAGCCTGGGCTGATAATATCCACTTGTGTATCTGGAAATACTCAGTCTCTGTCTCCTTCTCCTCAGGGGCCAATAAATTCTCCGAACAAAACAGCTTGACTCTTGGACTCTTCTAAGCAGGACTCACAATCTTGTGAGACATCCATTGAAAAACTTTTGCTCTCATTATATGTATTTACTGTGATGTAATTCAGAATGCAATAGGTATTTTCCAGATAGTAAATATTGAAATACAAAATAGACTAACACATAATTCCATTTATGACAAGAGCAGGCAGACATTCACTCTTAATAAGCTAAAGCTTCCTAGAATGTCTGTCTGTATATATGAGGGCCAGATTTTCAAGCTGGGTTGGTTGGGTACCTACATCTTACAATATTTTGAGTTACAGGCTGATTACTGAAACTTTTTTGAAGTCTAGACCAATTTGCATATTGAGAGCACCTGAACTACTTGTCAAAGTCAACCACAAAAAATCATACCTTTCTGCTCAATAATACCTTTCTGGTGCCTGAAAACATCTGGTGATATTTTACTCATGGCCAGTTTTGTACTATTTGGTGTATATGCCAATAAAATAGGCTATATTGGCTTACAAAAAAAATTTTTAAAGAAGACTTTCCATGAAAAACTCTTACACCATGTCATATGCCAGTGAGAGAAGTACATCTACCTTAATATACTGTAGTGTAAATTCACATGGAGATATAAGCTGCTTTGGCATTCTTATGCTTTTAATCCAGATCATTAAAGTTGAATGTGATTTTTAGTGTGTATCTTGTCATTCCTGCTACGTCTATCAATTGGGAAGACTTGAGGGCCTCTGTCCAGATTGAAAAGTCATAGCACATCTCATAAAAAAAAGTTAACAGATGGTGAGAAGAGAGAGGAGGCTGACAAGTTGTACAGACAAGTGTTGGGCAACAGGGAACACTGAAAAGGGAAGCTACAAAGAAATAGAGTAAGAATAGGCACCTCAAGAGGCTGCAGAAAGAGAGTAGGAGCCAGCTCGACAGTAGCTTGGGAAATTTTCCAGAGCAATGAACACAGAGAAATCAAAAGGCTGGACAAGAACAAGGAGTAACAAAAGGTATTGGGTGTGTGCTGTGCCTTACAATACAGAAATATATAAAGGGAAAGATATGTATAGAAAAGGAAAAACAACATAAGCTGTGAAATAGATGACCAGTCTGCTCTGAAAGCAGATTTACTTTCGATATCCAAAGTATTACAAGAAAAACACTAAAAGGCATATTACCTTACTTTTAATTTCTTTCATTTTATAACTTTATTTCACTTTTGTCATTAAAATAAAAATAGCCATTAAAGAGCAATATAGTTATTTTATATCCTTTGGAAAGTTATTAAGATAGGAAAACCAAGAGACATCCAGAAAAAAACAGTTTCCATTACAGAAAAGAGCCAGAACCTTGAGTTCTGAATAACAGGCAGAAACCTTACAAACTGCTTCATTTTTAAAGTGAAAAGATTGAGCAGGTTGTGATGTGGAAAGGCTTGAAGCCTGATTTAATCCCTAGAGAAAAAGCAATGTTTTCATTCACTGTAAGAATCTCCATCAAATCCTGCTTGTGGGCAGTGGAACATACTATAATACCCTAAGATCCTTTCCAGGACTGCCTATGTTACCCAGCAATGAAAAACCTATGATAATTGAATTTCCTTTCCCATTTGAATGCTATCCAATCACTTAATAGATGACCTTGTCAATCTGATTTCATGCTACTCATTTTCTAAGATTTACACTGTCCAAAATAATTTATCCTCATTTGTGATATTTATACCTTCAGAATGTTAAATAAAAAACTAAGCTCTACTGACTTTAGACAGACACCCAAACCTGACAGGTTTCTAACCATTCCTCTTGTCTGACAGTTTCACATTTCCATCCTTCTTCTGACCACAAGATTCTGAAATCACACATGGTTTTTCAGGTGGGATGACACAAAAGTCATTTAGAGAGCAGTTATCATCTTTTGCTCCACTACCCATTATTTCTGCAGACAGAATATTGGCAACTTTCACTACCACATCCCATTTGAAATACTTTTCAAAACCGTATTAATCATTGCCTTCAGCCTCCTGGCATTAACACTCCAAATTTCTTTTTGGGCTAGTCATCATTTCCTTTTCTTCATCTGCATTCAGAGGTACTCGGGAGGTTGGGTTTTTTCCCTAACTGAAACACTGAAGAACATTTTCTAAATGAAAATGCTGAATAAAGTTATATGAGAGATAAAAGTCTGCCTTCTCACTCCAAATAAGCCCCTCTCAACTGCAGTTGTTTTTATTCTTTTTGATCACTCTTCAACCAACTTCAATAACTTTTTTTAATCACGTGAAGTATTTTTTTCACTTGTGTTCTTGCTCTCTTGGATTAATTTTTTTATATTCACTCCAGAATTATGATTTATAATAAAATATTTCAAATCTAGAAAGCCATTGCTCCACTGAAACACCATACTTGATATAAGCAATCCAGTTAAGGAATTGACATCAAATTTAAACTCTAGCATAATTTGCAGTATCCCAGTTTTTCTTGCCTATTTTTCATATTTTAGTTGATTCACATGTGCACTGTAATACTTTCAAAATATCTGTTTTATTTTTACTAACACCACTATATATTTCTATTGATGGCTTAAAGTTACTCTTTAAATCACCAGCCTGAGTGAAAGAATAGAATACCTTTATTTCCTTTCCTGGAAAGTTTAAAGAGATATTTAAAATGCTTTGTAAGGTTTGAATTTGAAACTCAATACATTTCCCATTTAAACAACTCCTGTAGTTTTGATTCCAATGCAAAGCTATAAAAGATACAAGAGTCTAGACAAAAGCAAAATAAGTGCACATTCAAACATCATCAGACTGTTACAAAGGACAGTGGAACTCATGCACAATTCCAAAAACAGCAAATGCCTAATTGCAACATGCTACAACTAATTTTGTCAGAAGACCTGGCCATAAATTACATTATAACCATAATTTTTTATCTCCTTATATGAACAGTTTCACAACATCCCTTTAACACAGAACTGTGTGATGATATTAAACATTTTTGGTACGAAGACTTCAAAAGTACAGACAGACAATTCACTCAACAGATAATTTTAGTTTTGTTTGATTGTTTCAGAACACAGGGAAATACCAGTATACTTTCATTAATTGAGCAACTTTCAGATAAATGTACTGCTCCTGATTTAAAATGAGAAATTGCACAGAACTTGCAAATCAGATATTTCACACCTAAAGGGAAAAAATTTGCAAGTATGCTTTAAAACTGCTCAATCCTATTTAGTGTTTAATTACACATCTCTTTCCACACTGCTACAAATTTTCTTGAGATTTCCAATATTCTCTTATTTTCCAGTTTTCTGATAAAATATTCTACTTAATAATATAATACATCATCAACAGAGGAAAAATATTAAACTTTACACTACTTTATTCTCAATTAAGGCATAAAGGGGCAGAAAGGTTGAAAAGGGAGGAGGGATGCCCTAGAAATGGAAATTAATTTTAAATGAAAAAAAAATTTAAAACTTTGTAATAGCAAAAAAAATTACATTGAAAGTAAAAATAACAGCCCTGTCCCTTTACTACTATAAATAATGGATACAGGAATTCAATACAGCTATGTTGATTTCTAGTATAAGAACATCCTGGCCTTAGAAATTGCATTTAAAATGGTGTCATGGAGAATCCAGTTTCACATGGTATCATTTTATGTGAGTTTCCTGAAGTACCAGTGGTAAAAAGTAAGGGAAAACCTCATAGCAGCAAAGCTGAAATGGTTAGGCAGTAATTAATCAGAAATAATAATGTTCTTCCAATTGGAAAGTTTCCTTTTAGCTCCTTGGTTACAGAAAGCATTTATATTCATATATAAGGGACAGTGGAATACATTTACATTAAAGAAAAGCGTTTCAGAACGATAACAGATCTCTGCCCCCTTATTTAAAGATGTCTTTTCTAAATCATTCTAAATTAACATATGGCCAATGTACATAAGTTTAGGCCCATTAAGAGTTGAAGTGTTCAAAATGTTCATCAGAGAGCTCAGATTCTTGTTACTATGAGACGTAATTTAATATTTTCACTATAGCTGCACCAAAGACAATGCACATATTGGGTTTCACCATTAGCTGCTGCAGGCCAGACACAGTCTTTCTACATATAAACTATCAAAGCACCACTAAACTTAAACTGAAATGCTAAACGCAGCAACTTGGATGTCTTTAATCAACATCTGCTGAACAGTTCAGTTTCTCTATAGCAGCAAAGGTAAGACAGCAATGCTTTTATGGAAATGTCTGAATAGAAAGTAATCTGTAATCGGATATGGTTTTGTGTTTAAGATAGTTTGCTTTTGGTATGAAAAATGTCCTTTAAAAAAAAAAAAAGATTGAATTTCCTTTATCTTGTATCTCCTCAAAACCAGCAGGTTGGATTTGAAACTTAGCCTTACTATAATACCATCAACCATACAAAAATAAAGGAAAATTTTTATAAAATACAGCTATGATTGAAATACTTTTCTCTCTGAATCAGTTTTTCATTAGGACTTTGATGCCTACAGTTTGTTAATCAACTTAGCCATCCTTATCCATTTGGCTTCCTTCAGTTTTTTATTTATTGTAAAAGCTTTGATGAAAGGCTCTAAGAAGAATACTCATTGTCCCTTTGGCACTTACAGGAAAATCCTGAAGATGCATTTGGAGGTGACCTGCTGCTGCAATGTCAGTGACAGTGACATACTCACACTATACCAAAATATGTCGGGTTTTTCTCTGATTTATGTTTCTTTGCTGGATAATGTGAAGTTTCAGCAACTGTCAGATGTGGTTCTCCCCAACTGAGCTTCGTGTTCACTCCCTGAGTGCCCCTCTGCATGGTGGGGTTTGACAGACACTGAATAAAATCCTCACAAGAGTGGTGAATCAGGATCTCGAAGCTAAGAACACTTGAAAGTCCTTTAGAGATGATGTCTGTGTCAATGTATTACAGGCTGTAGTGATATATTACACAGACTGACCACCTCTGTACTTCTGCAAGCATTGGAATTACTACCAATCCAGTTTTGTCAGGCTTTCTCTTCAAGAACACGCACTTAATTTTAACTGTAAAATTCTCCAAAAAACTTGAGTATCACTTAACAATGAAGCTACAATAGTCTGACAACAATTCTATTTTCAGTGTCTCTCATTTAGATGGTAGATATTCCTGACAGTTCGGATTGACTGATGACAAGTTCAGTGCTACAGAACAGTCAGAGACAGAAAAGAGCTCCCTGTCCATGGGTCTATCTTCTGCCCCCTTCCCCAAAGGAGGGTATTTCTAAGGACTCATGGAAGGTGCTGCAATCCAAAAATTTCAAGACAGAGGATGAATTATGTTACATTTAATAAATTGACAGTACATAGAAATCAGTAACAGTTAACGCGTGCAAACAGTGAGAACTGACGAACACAAAATGTGATGCAAGAAATTAGTGTAATTCTAATTATTGTAATTCTAACACAAGGCAAGCTCCCAAGGACAGTTGACAGGGGTGATCTCTTTTGCAACTAAACTAGCAAATTCCTGTTTTCTATTACTATATTCTAATTCTCTACTTTTAAGTTCTTCCCATTTGATCAGCTGTTTACTATCCTTCCAACATTCAAAGAATCTCAGAAGTCATGGATTTTTATTAAATAAACATTCAAATCAAACTATTTATGGTTCCCATAACAGCCACAACGAAATCTCAGATTTAACCATGAAGACTGGGATAGGACACAGCAAATACTTCACTCAAATTTAAATTATGCTTTAACACCTTCCCAATCCTGTCTGTCAACAAGCTTTAAGATGAAGACTTGACAGATTCCTGTGCACCTTTAGCAGCTTCTCCCTCAAGATGGGCAGAAGGCTCTACAGAGAGCAGCGTGCAGAGGTTCCCGTGGTGTTCAGTCACTTTGGCATGGGGTTTAGCACAGAGCAATAAAGGACTCTGTGCCTTTCTGGGGACATTAATGCAGATTTCTGCTATCAAATTAAGGCATGTCTTAGACAATAAATATAATGGGCCTGATTTTTCTCCCTGATAAGTAAGGGGGGTTGCTGGCATAATTACCTTTAGCAAATTTACTGCAGACTTATTCTTAAGTGAATGGTAAATAAGCCAAATATTTCTTTCATATATGAAAGATTACACGGCGTTATGCCATTTTTCTTTTTTACTTTCCAAGAATTGCTTTACTCCCTTTTCTTTGTTTCACTTTGATCTTAGCACTGTGCCTGGCCGGGTGTTAAAAATTAAAGTCAGGTGTGTCAGAAGGAAGTGAATTAGATTCAGATTCCTTCTAAAGTTGGACTTACTCTACTCATATTCAAACATACCACTGCTGATTCTCCCACGAAGAAATACATACTACTTGGCAAAAGAAAATTATCAAAGCAATCTGACCAAATTGGCACCACTAGCTCCAGCCACATCTGGTAACAATAATACAAAGGGAGAAGTATGAAGATAACAATTCTCATTTATTGTTACCATTAAACTTATCTGCATGCATACTCCTGAGTCTTTGAACTTCATGTTTTCATGAAGCCAGTAACAGCTCCACTCAAAGGTGAAGGGTGATACTTTTCCAAATGTGATTAAATACCCGATTTACTGAGGTATTAGAGTCTCTACTCCCAGAGTGCTCAGTCAGAGGGACAGCAATGGAATACCACCAGGAAAGCACAACTGCCAACATCAAGGAGCTCTAGCAATTAGGGTGGTTGAGTCCATGCCAACAGAAGAGTAGAGTTTTAACATACTACAAATTGCTAAAACCCAACTGCTAATGCATAACCCTACTTTTTTATATTTAGTAGGAAAGGTTTCTTTTTCATTTCCAGATATAGCAAACTTGGATATACATTAGGTAAAGCTGCAGATCAAGTGTAACTACCTATCTTAGCAAGTAGGTGAACAAGGGCAGTGGGATCTATTTATTTCAGGATTAGGTAAGGATGGTTTATCCTGATTAATAAGTTATTCAGTTCCTGTATTGCTGAATATTTTGCCCATCAGACGACAAAAAATTAATCTCTCAGATGAAATCGTACATAAAATGTACAATTTCTGAATCACTTAAGATTTAAAATTGTCTTCTCATGGAGGTTACTGCATATAATTAACATATAATAATTAAATTGTGATTAATTTATTTTCCTAAGGAACATTTAATAAAATTATGATTTGAGACCTGCCTATCCCTGTGAATCCCCCTCATCAATGTCTACGTCAGTCAGCTGTCGCAACGTGCACCTCCACAGTCAGCAAAGGTGAGAAGCCACCCAACCTCCTTACTCCCTGCATAAATCACTCACCTGGAGCATGGACCCTGAAAGAGTTTCCAAGAAAAACATCAGCATGTAATAAGACATACAAGCCTTTTGGGCTTGTGCAATACTTTGTTCCATGCGCTGCTTCTTGGGGGATCTGATTTTCTGTCATTTCAATGAGTTGTCAAGGATTCAGCGCTAAATTGCTGGCAGGTACAAAACCAGCTGAATCTGTCATGTTGAGACAGCAGGGAAATAGCCAGGCTGCCACTCAAAGATGCAGTTCCAAGAGCAGGGAATCACATGAATACACCCTCAGTCAGCAGCTAAAAATTCTAAAGTGAGTCATGACAGCAGGATACCTCTCTATGTAAAATTATTCTATTACACTTATAAAAGTCTCACTTGTAATTTTTAATTCCAATCAGTAGACTTCTATTGCATTTTTTGGAAAGAAATTTCATTTCTTCCAAGAAAAATATTTTTCTCCTAAACAATTCTGATTTTCCCTGATTCTCTTTCAGATATATAGGCAGCCATCAATTTCCCTAAATAATCCTTTTATGGTCTACTGAACCTCCAAAATATGACAACTTCTACTTCCCTTTTGCCCAGTGACACTACATATAACTGAGCCCTTTCATGCTTCAAAAGAAATTTCACCCAACTCTATTAAAAAGAAAGTGTTACTCTTCACACAGCTTAAAATTCCCAGCATGTGAGCTGGCTGTTTTCTCAGCATGAATAAAACTTACTATCTTATTTAAAGATAGCTTTGTTAATTAGTATTGACGTTTCAGAGCTGAAGGGCAGCTTCCTTCCTGCCCAGAAGCACTGGTGTCACACCAGCAGTGTGAAAACCTTATGTAAGTGTCTCATTAAGCTCAGTCCCACTTTGCAGATGACAACTGTGCCTAGGAGCACTTGTGTGTATGCTACGAACAACCTGAGGGTTTTTACAATACACCTGATATTCAGAAATGTTTACAGAACTGGCATCACAAAAAAGTTTTTAAATTATGAAACTCTGTTTGAGGAATTCGGTGATTTTCTCCTACAAAGGTAAGTGGTCATTTTCAAATAGGCCAGTAAGCAAAAGTGTGTAATGCTCCTGTGTGTTCTCTTTTGAAGGGTAGGCTTGAAAAAGAACAGCAGTAGCAAGCAGTTCATGGAGAATAGAACAAGGAAGAAGAACAAAATTCCAAATTCCCAAATTCATTGGAAAGGACAAACTACTTAAGCAAAGGCTGGAAAAGTTTGTAATGATCCTGAATTTCAATGTGCAAGGGTTTACCCAGACTCATAACTATGGTTTTAGGCCAGATGAACATTCGGGTTGGCTTCACTAAGTGAATGAATATTAGGTGACATATTTCTACTGATCTTTTACAAACTGTAAAAGCTTAGTAGCATAATGAGTTACAAAGAATGGGAAATTAAGCTAAATAAAAATGAAAATGATCTCTGCCTCTGATCTTAATGGCATTGTTCTCAATGTCTCTGTGTACAGGTTCCCAACAGGTGTTCTGGTTAAGCTTAAGGGGGATTTGTGTTTACCAAACAGCCCCAAAGTTGGATTTGATTGTGCAGAATCCTTGAGGACACATTTTTTCTGAAAAAGTATTGGGATCAGTAACACCACCACCCTGGATGAACAAGTGACTATATTTAGTTCAATTTCACTTTCAGACTGTTCTGAAAAACATACCATGATTTGGCAAAGCTACAAGCCTAAGTAGCCAACAAAGTACAATTTTCTAATACTCAGTTTACAGAACACTGTAGTCTTAAAATGGACATATACTATTAAAGATTCAATTCTTAAATAATACAAAAGTTTATAGTCTTTGTAGTTAAAAAAGTTATAGCTTTGTAATATCAAAACTTTCACCAGAAAGACTTCCTAATATTTTTTTTAACATCTGAAATCTACAGTCAGAACATTGATCTGTTTTGCAGAATAACTCGTTCAGAATTTGTCATGTGACTCCAGAAATAAAATAGATTTCTGATTTGTGATTGCAAAAGCCAGCTCACATAACAGCCTATTTACAGTGTTCTGACAGAATTTGACACAGTTAATAAAAAATGCCCTTTGTCATGCCCTGATCCCTTCCCAGGAATACGAAAACATGCTTCCAGCTGATTAAACCATGGGGAAAAAAAATCCAAAGGCATCTTCTATCAGCAATGTGCCTGCATGTTCTACTTGTAGCCTGCATCAAGCAATAATACTGATGCAAATTTCTCAGCCCAAGACCTCTTTTGTTCCCACCAATCCTAACCTAGCCACAGGTACATTTCCTCTTTTTTAGGAGACAGCCAACAGCAATGCATCCAGTTAATTGTGCAACACAGTTTAACACAAACTGAACAATACCACCTCAAGTGCAAGCCACTCCAGGTAGAGATTCCAATTATTACATGAGAACTAAGACTTTATGACATTTCCTACAAATGCTAATTAGCTGGTAGGTTAAGGCCCTTAGTCATGTAGCACTTCATCAATCACAAAGCTTAAACTATTAAAGATGGAAACTGTAACATTTTACATGAAAGGTTATGTAGCAAGTTAAAGTAGAATATTATATTAGCCCTCTTTTAGCCAGTGTTCTTTTATGATAGTCCCCAGAAAAGAATTTCCACAAGCTGTTGTCCTAATATGATCCAGGTCTACACGCTGTACAGTGTTCTGGTCTCAACAGCTACTGTTTTCATCCCTGACGCTCCTACACCAGCATACACCATTGGAGTTTTTAAGTATCTGTAGATCCTTAGAGGACAAAACACTTCACTTCCACCTACTGTACAAAAGGCAAAATTTGGGAGCAAAAAGAGACATCATCCAGCTCAGCACTTTTGCCCTCCAGCCTCTACAACTCGGCCACATTCATAGAACTGGAACATTCTGGTAAGAAATACATAAAGATTTCTGAGGTCTGCCCCTCTGCATGCTAAACTGACAGATATGAGGTGTAAGACTAGCTTTGCCAGGTTAAACAAGGCTATTAAAACAGCATACCCAACTTTACTGGCACTAAAATGGAACAGTGGTGCCAAAGGTTCTAAAAGAAAGAAATATTAAGTAATATTGCACCTCTGACATTGACATAAGTTTATTATTACTCCATGCCAATCTACCTTGATCCAAATCCTCTAAACACATGCTGCTCCAGTGCTGGGCCTCCCTTAAGCCTGCAAATTATACTGAATAGTGCAGCAGTTTTTCAATTTGGTCAAAAATTACACCCAAATTTCTGCATGGAAGGACAATGCATCATCAGATCCTTATCTAGCCCATAAATCTTTCTGCATCTTATTACCCTGTGTTCATTCCTGTGGCATCCCATGGGCCTCACCACAGCTGTTTTGGGTTTGATTCTTCCATACCTTTGGGAGGGAGCTCTCAACAGAACCTGTTCTGCCCTCCCAGTGTGACAGCTATCCAGAAAAAAGAAGGAACTACTGCAGTTTCCAAAGGGGAGTTTTTCAGGGTCTGGCTTTGTTTGCTTTGTACTTTTTTTTCCATACAGCAGATAATGTATATAAGAGAGGGAATACTGATTAGAAATTGCATATTTCCAAGTTACATATTCCTTCCTACTCACTTTCAGGTTATTACTGACAGAAATATTTTTAGGCACTATACAAAAATTCTTCCTTCCTCAGTTATTTGAATACAACCATTAAAATAAATGTTATTTTAGGCTGAGTGAGGTACTTCAGGCTGAGTAGAGAGAGGTGAGGTGTAGCCATCTATCTTACATCAAAAACTAAAGGCACGAATACAACTGATTATTCACAAGTCTCATATAAAAAGTAAACAAAAACACAAGGGGATAAAATTTGGTCCTGACTAGAAAGAAGAAAATGGAGGTAAGCATTATAATATTACAGTCAGAAGAATCTGGTGTCCAGACAGGACCTGCAAAGAAACAATAAAAGCACTCCCTTCATTTTCAGAAGAGTTTTCAGGAGAGTAAGCAGAACCAGAGCAGTCCTGGATGAGGGAGGGTATGTAAACATAGGGCAATCCACTGTGAGGCCCAGTCATTGTTCCACCTCCTGAGTGTCATAGGAAATGGTCCATCCTGCTTTCCACTCCCTGAATTCTCCACATATCTGTGCACAATGAGAACAAGTTTCTAAATGCTCAACACAGACATATCTGGCTGCCATCCCAAAGGGAAATCAATACTGGAAGATGTGACCAAAAGTTCAGATGATGAGCAAAAACTGGAGGAAGCCAAAAGTCATGTGCAATCCAGAAAGGAGTAAAAGATAAAATTATAATTAGATTAAAATAAAGGATAAAATTACTGTAATTAGGATTGAGTAAATACTTTTCTATCAAAATTTATTCTTAGTTATACTTGCAATTGGAAAGTCGTGTTGTCAAAACTGGAAAGAAAACAGGTATATTGGACAATCTTTTTCTTAAAGCACAGCATCCACTACTACATGCTCTGAAAAGCCCTGAAAGGCCTGTTCAAAAATACTGCAATAACAATACTAACAATACTAGGAATTAGTACTACACATAGTCCAACATACTTCTGAATTAACACACAACCAAACAATCTGCCTGTGCTCCAAAAGGAGCTGTGCTCCCTTTGCCTTTGGCAGAACACGTGGACTGCACAAGGTGTGAATGCCCTGGGACACAAGTTCATCTGGTGAGAGTGAAGTTATCTAGAACTGAAAGGCAATAATGCCAGGAAAGCTTCTTGAAAAACAAAATAGACACAGAACACCTTCCCTTCTGCATGCAAGTATTGTAACCCAGAGATGAGATTTCATCTGCTGCCAAGGACACTGGAATGCTCAAGGACACTAAATACGAGAAGTTATGATCTAATAAGCACTGCCAGAATGGAGCTGAACACTTGGGTTCAAGACAAGTAGAGTGGGGTTTGTTTTTTTTCCTAGATGAATGTAAGAGCCTGGGTTTGCATTGGGGATACACAGCATTTTCTACTTCAGAACTGTACACCAGGCACATGAAAAGTAAACACTGAAATTATCATTTATAGCATCATACTCTAGATTTACTTAAATGAGGGGTGAGCAGAGCAGGACAATACTTCTATCAAATTTCTCTTCAGTCAAATGATCTGCGAGTGAATATTGGAAGAGAAACACCAGTAAAATAAAGATCCAAATCTGAAAATGTGACCTAAGGGTAATTTTAAAAATGTATTTTCCAAATACAATATTCTTCTCCTATAAACAAAATAATGATATGACAATCTGGCATTAGTATCTTTGGGCATGCTAACATCTACACATTAAAAGAATGTGGCTATTAAAAATGCTTCAGAGAAGCAAATCTACACATAACTTATGTGCTGCAAACATAATATTTTTTTGCCTTTTTTTAAAGTAATCATCAAAA
Organism: Pycnonotus jocosus; assembly: GCA_013400435.1. Taxonomy (NCBI): domain Eukaryota; kingdom Metazoa; phylum Chordata; class Aves; order Passeriformes; family Pycnonotidae; genus Pycnonotus; species Pycnonotus jocosus. The sequence continues at coordinate 296,177 of VWYP01034163.1, read as the reverse complement.
TTCATTCTTCTCTAAGTAAACCCAGTCTTTAGCCCATAGCAGAAAAACTGAACTTCAGAAGTCCCCTAACAAAAGGAATTAAAAACCTTCAAAACAGAAAATGCTACTGAAAGTGCTACTTCCAGTTTCAAAAAAATCACTTTGGTACTAGCTCCAACTTTCCATCCAGCTGTTTGCAGGATTTATCTCTTTGTATACCAGAGATCATGAGCTCATGACATATTTTACTCCACAATCTCGTGAAGAGAGAGTGCAGTTTGAGAATGATTATGTCCATTTAGAAGCAAGTGCAAAAGAGGCAAGACCATCTGCACACCCTAATAAAATGGCCATGACTTATTAAAAATAAGGAAAGTGTTGTGCTGCATATTTCTGAGCACAAAGCCAGGACAGATAGTGCTGATAGCTCTGTGATAGTTACTCATCACAAAATTTTCACCACTGAATACACATTCCTCTTACTGACCTATTTCCTCAAGATCTAAGTACAAGAGAAATTGTAAATTGTTGGTTTGTTCAGGGGTTTGGGGTTTTGTTGTGGTGTTTTGGTTTATTTTTTTTAGAACGCAAACAATAAGAAAAGATTAACTCTATTCTTCAGAGTACTCAAGAAACGTCCAAAACTAGTTAGCATTCAGGATAAAAGCCTTGAAGTTTGCTTTCTTTTACATGATCAGTGTTGCCAACAAGGCAAATATTCAGAAATAGGATTGAAATGGATGAGTACTTATATTCCAGCTTTGATAGGCCTTATTTCCCAGGCCTGAAAAAGCAGCCCTCTCAGTTTCTGAAAAATAAGAACTTAGCTTTTTAAATTTGGTGCTTGAGTAACTGCAGACAGAAGCACAACTAAATCCTGGAGGAAAACCACAGTAACATGAACTAGCTACATAACAATGGAGTAAGGAGTAGACATTCTTTGAGCAGCTGTAAAAGGAGGGGAGAATAGTAAAATACAGGTGATGCCAGGAACTTTGCCTCCATTTCTCTGTAGGCTCACAAGTGCATCTCTCTAACAGGACACAAACAGTATACACCTGGTAGCATAAAATTTTTTGTGATTGTGAGAAAAAGGATATGGAAATGAATAATACTGTATGCAGAACCCTTACAGAGCTGTCTCTACAGGAAATTCCCTCCCCACTCCCCCAGGTGTAAACTGTAATCATTGAATCCAATTTCCAAAGAGAACAAATGCAATTAGTTAAATTTGTGGAAAATTAAAAGGGAGCCACCCTTCTTAATGTCATTATACCACAGGGAAAGCAGACAACTGATTTAATTTAGGTTCCTTTTCCACTCTCCTCCTCTCCCCCCTTAAAAAAAACTCCTCCAGGCTAAAAGCACAGTATCCCAATCCTTTAGCAGGACCACACATTTTATTTACGTTATTTGGAAAGAGTAGCAGTGTTCACAAGGATACTGGAAACCCTTATGTTGACGGATAAGAAGTTTTATCAGGATTTTTAGTATTTTCCTTATCTCAAATAATTTTGTAACAACTGCAGCATCTAATACTTTTCTGACATAATTATATGATATAACAGTATAAAAAATGTACCCACAGATAACAGTAAGATATTTTATATTAGAGAATTCTACTATTATAGACTCTCTACATCTTTTTTAATAAATTAAAAGTAATATACTTTAAGAAACATAATTATTTTCTTTAAATGTGCCTCAAAAGTTGTACATATCCTTTCATCAGTGATCTTACCTTTTTCTGAAGGACATTAATTTTTCTTTCTTTTACTTCTAACATGTCTTTCATATCTCGAATTTCTCCAGCAAGGGTTCCTTTCTCTTCTGTGAGGTCTTGAAGTTGTTTTGTTTTTTTATTCAGAAAGGTTTCCTTCTCTTCCAATCGTAACCGCAAGGCATCAACCTACAGTAATTAAATCAAACACATTTAGGGTTCAGTATAGATCATTAGTGGTTTTTTTTCTAATACTCTTCTATTCACACTTAAGAAATGTTTTATTTCTCTCCTATGTAATTTTCCAAATGGAACTCTAAGACATTGTTTTACTTGTCACACTTTTCTCCAGTTGTGTTTATTTCACAAGTCTCTTACCAAATCTGACTACTTCCCTCTAGTAAGAACAAATCCCCATCAAACAAAAGGGATATTCAAGGATTTTCCTAAGCAAAATGCTCTGCATATATAACTGGTGAGTTAAAAAAAAAATACTAAAAAAGAAGAAAAAACAAAACCCTAAAGAATTCCAACAGCCCAGAATCTGTAAGCACCCTTGATTTTCTCATTTCTTGCTGTGTAAATATTCAAGTATGCAAATTTATTATTCTCTTCGTATATTCAAACAGTAACAAAATAGCAGAGATCTCAATTCATTAAAGAAAGAGAATATGCTTGTCTTTAACCATCATTACTACAAGAATTACACCTGATATGTATTGGTGCCTTCAGGAACACTTCCATTGTTTACATATTCTGGTTCAGAAAAGCAGCTACAAATTAATTGCTGAGCAGCTCTCAGCACATAATACAGGGGAGTGGGCAACAGTTGGGAGTAAAGAACAGATTTCATTATATATTAAGTTTTTTGAAAAGCAAGATTTTTTTTTCAATGTGAGCTTCATATTATTGAAAACTTACTTGTAAATAAAATAATACAAGAAAACATATACCCACGGAATTCAGTCAATGCTAATAAACATCATGGGAAGCAGAGAACTAAGATGAAGGGAATGCAATAATTTTTGTTACAGAGACAGGTTTCCTTGAAAAGAGGCATTTTCTGCACCTCTGAACCATGAGGTGTTCACATTAAGTGGACTCACAGGCTTTCCCTGGCTGCAAGGTTCACCACTAAGAAGTCAAGGTTTGGATTTAAAATGTATGATGTGACAATTTAGAATAATACTCCATCTACAAGAGAACTGCAGGCAGTCAGACAAGTAAGAAATATTATATTCACTGATCCAAATTTCAAACATACAAATTTTAGAAAATCAAGAACAAGAGTTTAAAGTTTATATTTCCTGGACATGCATAAGGTTAATTCATAATACAAAGCTACATGGAAGAAACTGAAAGGGCATAAACAGAGGCTTAGAATTTTTAAGTTCTGCAGATGGAACAGTCAGAAAGGGTCTTCTCTATTAAGCAATTTGTTCCTGAGTTAATCGGAATACTATGGAAGTGCAAAACAATCAGCAAATCTATATTCATGTATATTCTGAGTTTTGTAACACTAAATTTATTCAAAGCAAAATTATTTTCAATGCCACTTTGAAACTTGGTTTGGGACCAATTTAGATGATCTATTGGATCCCAAAATGCATGTTCTTCCTGCTTTTAAAATGGCTCATTGCCTCTCTATACACTGGAAAAAAGATTTATATTCCACTGGATTTATTTTATTTTTAAGATTTTTTTACAATATTACAGTAATGGGATCTCTCAGTTTGTAAGCAGAGTGCAGTAAGGGATTCAAAGATTACTTTTTTAATTAGAAAACAAAAAGTAATAGTAGCAGCAAGCTTTCAGACCTCTTTTAATGAACATAAAAGACCTCATCTGAATCTCATTACCACATCTTCTTTATACTTAATCACTTGTTTGCTTCACGTCTGAAAGCAATCATTGAAGTCAAATCACAGAAATCTCTGTTGGGCCTTTCAGCTGCAGCTGAGGAGCTCCTCAGGACCTTGGAGCCGGCTCCAAGAGCAGCTCTCCCCATCAGGCACTGCCAGGCTCCTTCTCCAGCTGCCACCAGGCAGAAGCCTAAAGCTTCAAGGGAGCTGGAGGTGATTAGATCCCCAGATAAACAAAGCACTGACACCATTCCCCCGTGGCTGGGACACCACAGCAGCTTCCACAGGTCTGATGCAGTTCTGTCCTGCTTGGCTGAACCCAGCAGTGTCTGAGTCAATAATCTTTTCTTCTCTGCCCATCCAGTCCCCACCCCAAGGGCTGTGCAGACAATTCTCTTTTCTTCACAAAGTTCTCCCCACACACTCTGTCAGCATGGCTCTCTAGATTCAACTCAGGAATGGGGGAGATTTTAGGCAATAAAACTTAGGAGCACAAGGAGGGTGGAAAGAATGAGCAAATGGCTCTGAATGCCCAGAGTGACAACCTGTGTGGGAAACAGAAGCAAAGCTCCTGTCCACTACAGCTTCTCAGATTCAAATCCTGCTTTGGCTTCAAATGAAGTCTTTAAAGCATAACCCAAGCGCTGCTTCAATTGCAATGAGAAACAGCCAAAGAATCTCAATCCCATCAACCCCATTTCACATAAGGACAGTGCAAGAGTTGGGAAGGAAAGAACTTAGCATGTCCAACAGAGCCTTAGGTGACAGAAAAAAAATCTGCCAAATACATATCTACTTTTTTACATCTCCTCATCTTGAGACTGATACAGCAGAGCACTTTAATTCAAAAATCCACCTACACAATAAAGTATTTCAATGGAAAAAGTATATCATCCCCAAACTAACATTCACAGCAAGGAGCCATTCTGAAAGTGGAGGCAGAACTCTGAGCCAGTGCCACCTTGGAAGAAGGAACAGACAACTCATACTGTGTGTGGTCTTGGGTGTGCAGAAATGCAATGTGGAGGTATAGGAGAACATCAGTTATGTGAGTCATTTTCTCCTTCCCTAAAGTTGTTTTCTGCCTCTAGTACTCATGAACCAAGACTTTTACATTTCTCATAATAGGAAACAAAACTACCTCAGCCTGAACTGCAGGTGACCTTTCATGATCTGCTCAGCACTAAGCATGTATGACATCATTGCATAAGTCAAGTAAGAACCTCCAGATGGTAGAAAACCAAAATGCCGTTAAATCAGTTCCTCATCTTGTGGACGACCAGAAGCATTTTTGGCCAGGGTGAATTTGCCAAAATAAGAAATTGTCTCTTCCCTGATAATGGTACTGTGAAATCACATCTCCCAAAAGTAACACAACAATGAAGTATTCTAGATGAAGCATGCCAGCACACTATGAGGAATCTCTGCCATTTTGTTACTACTTCTTTTCCATCTAAGGCATTTTAAATATGATTTGAAAGGAAATTAAATTTGGGTCGTTTTACAGCAACATATATATATATGTATTTATATTTGAAAGGATAAGGATTTCTCATACACAAAACCCCTCTCTTTGGCTTTTCACTCAACACTATCTAATTTTAAGAGTCCTTCACCTATTTTTCCCAAGTTCTGGCAGTATATCTACTAGTAAAACTTGGCAGTCTGAAGAACACCATAATTTTCAAGAAAAATAAAGAAAAAACAGATCTGATAGCTAACACATAAAGTATTTCAAAGACCTCTCTTCAAGTAAATTGCTTTTTAATTTTGTCTAACTTCATTTTCCTCAGCAGCTACTTTTTTCTACTATTTAATACAATAAACTCTGTCACTTGCTCTGGAAACATACAACACACTGTAAAGACTTTAGAATTGGGTTATACTTTTGGAAAAAAAGAGTTCATGAAATTGGCAAAAATTGCCAAATTTGAAGTCAAACTTTATTAATCTTCATGTCATCACCTGCCACTCATGACCAGCTTCAGTAGTGATGTCTATTCCTTGAAGTTCCTTACTGTTAACTATTTAGCTTAGGTGCCATATTACATAGATCATTTATGAAAGTCGTTTAGTGCTAAGGAGCTCCATGGGGAAGTAAAACATGAAGCAGCACTACTGTATTTCACTGTTAAGAATTATTTACGTTACCATCATAAATAGATACATTTAAAGCAAATGTTTTACCGTATATTTTTTAAACTAAACCTGAAGATCCTACTGAAGGTCTAAATGTGCTGTAGTATCACAGCTGGGGTAATGAGAAAAAACTGTAAGCCACTGTTGATCCCCTGTTCCAGCACACACTGCAGCCAATATTCACCACTGTGCCCAAGAGCCCAGCTCCTCCCCTTCTGTACCATCAATCTCTCCCTTCCTCATGATCACTACATGCTCCACAGGCCTGAAGACATTTTCTGGACTATTATTTGCTCTCTTAGTATATTATGCAGCCATCTTTTGAGGAATTAACTTCAGTTAATATAAAAATTGAGATTTCTACTAAAGATCGTAGTGCCTGCGCTTATGCATCCACATATATCTGGGGAAATTCTAAGCTGTTACTATGAAAACCAATTTAAACCAAGAATAAAAGAGCTGTCACTCCAATTTTCCATACAGAAGTACTGAATTACTACAGACAGCATATTCTCACATGGGTCCTTTTGCAAATATGAGAACTGAACTACAAGTAGAGAAAGGCTATCATATGTCCCAACTGTACTCTCCAGAGCCACTAAAAAAAAACCAAAAAAACAAAAAAAAACCAAACAACCCCCCCCCACCTATTCTAAAATAAGAAAATATAATGAGAATTATCTCCACATCATATGTGTCCCTCATTTTTTAGTCTGATGTGATAAAGATGATCTTTTTCAAAGCAATAGCAGTACCTGGCAAGCCATACATTCATTTCTATCAAAAACATCTGATGTTTGTAAAATTCAGAACATTGTGAAGCTACAGACACCAGAATTTTGCACAGTTAATATCCTTTACACTCTGTTCCAAATTGAAACTCTAGTGAGTTAGCTAGCTTCTTCACTTCACAGAGGAATATTCCACTTTCAGGCATTATCTTAAACAACATTCTTACCCCTTTACTGCTCTAAGTATTATGGTTGCTCTAGTTCACATTTCAATTCAGCTGACAGTTTATAGGCTTTATGTTCTTTAAAGCGTAACATATTTTACTGTTTTATTTCTACAACTTCAGCATTTAAGAACTGACACAAGGGGAGGTGTTTAAAGCAGATGAGCACTTTGTAGTCCCGGGAAATAGACAGTGAGCAACAGGAGATGTTTTGCAAACACAGGCCAGTGTTGGCTGCTCACATCAGAACAAACTCCCTGACAGAATCCCTGTCACGAACTCTTTCACTCCTTCAGTACAAGGGCAGGAGAAGCACCAGTGCAGTAACACCCCAAAATCATTTACTCTATTCAATCGTTGAAGATGACATCTACAATTTTCATAAACTTCCCAGCCTCCATCCTCAACAGCTTTGGCAGCTCTACTCATTTATCTTTGTTTTTCTTACATTCTTTTTATCCACCAGTCTATCTTATGCTGCTCTTTAAAAGAGAAAATTAGTAAACTGATGATTCAAACTACAGCAGAAAAGGTTTCAGCTGAACCAGAGATTGTAAGCAAGATATTAATGGCAGTAGGAAGTTTGTCCTTGTGGAACATCACATGCCACAAGGAATTCTGATCAGTGTACCATATCAAGGCAGCCAACTGCCTACCAGCTGGTTTATTTAATTTATATCTTTGCTTATTCTTACCACTAAAATTATGCGGTTTAAAGCAACTAGTCCAAAGCTCAGAATTTAACATTGTTTAGTTCCAGCAAATTTTGGAAAACACATGGGAACTGTAACTCATGTGCTAATACTTACAGTTTTTGTTAATACAACTTCCAACACTAACCTTACCTCATTGAATTTACCTCACTGATTTTTATGCTTACTATAAAACTATAGCTATCATAATACTTTTGAATTATTGCAAAAGGAAGTCAGTCATTCCAGAGTCAATGTAATTTAGCAACATAATGATAGTTATAAATTCAAAATATTTAAAAGCAATCTACAAAACTATCAATCTTGGAAGCTTTTAACTTCCAAATTTTCTGTCTTCAATACCAGTCAAATTTTATTGTACTGTAGCAGATTAATAGAAAGTTAATTAGAAGGCCATAGTGTTCTTTTTTAAAGTCAAGCCAATGTGTTTAACTGCTTCATGAAAAAAAAGGTCTACAATTCCATGAAAGAATCATCAGTAAATATCTATTCATTTTATATACTGTAAAAATAGAATTTTTACATGAACTGCTTTTCTGTTTAACTTTTTTTACTACTAGGATTCAGCAATTAAAAATAGTTGACACAGCAACAAATTGTGATTTTCAAAAAGCACATTTATGTTTGTAACCTACTCAGAATAAAGGAGGTCCCTGTAGGTAAAACCTCTCTCCAGGTGAGCCAGAGAGCCTGTGTTATGGCTTGTAGGGATGAGCTGTATCCTTGACCTCTCTCCCAATTTCACATCTTTTAAGTGAGACACATCTCACAGAGGAGATGATTCACCCTGTTCTGAAACGAGAGCACCTGGTTGTGTCACTTGCTTGATTATCAGACATTCCTATAGCAGCAGGTCCAGCTGGCTTCAGCTCAACTACAAACTTATCTTCCAGAATCCATGGCCAGCTCACAGAGAGAGTGACATAAAACAGCTTGGGCATTATTTTTCATTTATTCATAAGAACATGGCAAACAGAGAAGAAGGTTAAAATAATACACTAAACATGTATTGTTTATTTTAAATACAACACAGCATTTTCTCCATGAAATGTGCCATTTTGACTCTGGTATCTCTCCTGCCCACATTCTTCCAGAAAACAGGTTATAGCCTTTTGTCTGAAAACTGCTGCATTTTTCATGAGAGCAAATAAGCTTCCCACATACTTGTAATCCCTCAAATTAAAAATTCACCTCTAAAACTTCCCAGATAGAAAAGCTGAGAGTGAAGTTCTCTCTCTCACAAGAGACCAGGCTTCATCATCTCCTAGATAACAGCAAACATCAGCTGGTTTGATAAGGATCTTGAGCACCAGGAAGAGCTAGCTACAGGTCTGCTTCACTCCATGACATGTCCTCAAGCCAAACCTTCCATCCTCTGGGCCCTTCTAGAACTCAGAGGTTTCCCACTGGCTCTGGCTTTTGAGCTATGTAAGGCAAGGCAGGCTTCTTGCTCATTTCCCCTGCATATGTGAGCAAGACATATTCAGGGATATTCTGAGCCCTTTAAGAAATTGCACTGTGAAATACTGTATCACATATATTCATTTCTTTATTAAACTGGCAAGGCTTGACACTTTTTTAATACGAAGCACCTTAACAAAAAAGCAGCTCCTGCTGAAACAAAAGTGCAACTGTTCTGGCTATCTTAGACAATGCAAAAATATTTCCTTCTTTATGCTGGAAACAGAATTTCCAAACCAGTTTCCAGAGATTGTGCTGGCTTGTGATAAGAATTCCAGACAAGGAAAGGCTACTTAGATAATGAGATGCTCCTGTCAAAAGACTGAAAGGACTGTTTCAGATTTCAAATTGGTAACTCCTTACTTATGTCACCTTTGAAGTAATATTTTTTATGTATTTTAGGTAGAAGTCGAAGAAGGCATTTTACTCTGAAGAACTTCAATAACCACAGGAATGATAGACCTTCACCTCATATTTTAAGTGTTTGGAAAGTTTAAGGGGAGTAATGAAACCCAAACAATACTGCAAAACAATGCATGAGATTGGAAGTAAAGAAATAAAAATAACAAATTCATTCTTTTCATAAGTACGGTGATACTAATAGACATTAAATGGTCAATTAAAAATAAAAGGTTATGCAGGAATGACATCAGACAAGTTTCAGTTGCAGGCTGCCTAACTTTCTAACAGAGGTTACCTTGCCAAATATTTTTACTGAATCCAGTCTGCCAGATTATCTAGCAGCAAGTCAGAGACATGTCAAGACCTGATCTTGCATTTATTTTTTATTCATCTGGAAGCTATAGGTTTACTCACTAACCACAATTACATCTGGGACAAAGTTCTCAGGACAGAACAGCATCCGCATGAGCAAGATAAAGCAAAGCTGATAAGTGCTGCTTTCTCTCACAGTCTTGACACTAAACAAGCCATATAAAGTCAGATATGAAAACAATTCCTATCACAGAAATGGTCTTACACTGTCAAATATGTAAGGGATGCCTACAGGAGAAGAATCAGCAGTGAAATAACTCAAAAATTACTTTCAGAGAAAGAGCCATGAAACCTCCAAGAACCAACAGTGACAGCCAAGACATGAGGACTAAATGAAAAAAGTGTCCTCAACTGAGCTGAACACAGACCATCTCTGGCTCTTCACAACAAAGTCTTGAACTCACAGATCTCTTAACTAATTTCCAAGACCCTCTAAGTGATGCCATTTGGGTTTTGCCTTTTTTTCTATATTCTCTGTATTCTTCACATATATATTAGTAACTCTGTCACCTCTCATACTAGTAGCTAGTTTTCTCAGTAATTTTCCATGGCCTTTCCCTAAGCAGAGAGACAAAACAAATTCCAGAGCTCCAAGGCCCAGGGGGTACAAGCTCTGTGCTGTCTTGGTTCTCCCTGGGAACCAAGGCCGAGAACAGCTCAACTCTTGGAGATCCATTCTCATGGACAAAGTACAGCCAGTGCTGTACAGCTCCAGGCTTCACCTGGGGGGAATTGCACCACCATTTGTCCTTCTAATTGGTGCTTTTAATCAACTATGCTAATTGCCTAAAACCTATAAAAATGTACTCATCCCTGGCAGGGATGGGCATTTGTGGACATTTTTCTATAACTGCTCCTGAAGGCCTTCCAAAAAATCCCCTTTTGTATTACCTCCTTACTAAAATTATCTTGAGTTTCATTTCCAGGCTGGGCAAAAGGCAACATAAGTCCTGTGAAGGCTGTTTTTTGTATACTTGATTCAAAATACTACCTGCTAAAAGGAAAAATAAGCTGGAGAAATAAAACTATTGTTATACATCATAATGAAGAAACAGAAACAATCAGTGGGGAAGTGAGGGTACTATTTAGCTACAAGAAAACAACATTTTGTTAAAACATTTGAGAAGTGTTTTTACACAAGAAGTCAGAGGAGCACCAACCCACAAAGGCGCAAAAAAGTAAATAGTTTAATGGAGTGTAGAATCAGGACAACAGGAAACTTGAGTAGTTTCTGGAAAGACCTATAGGAGCAAGATCTCTTCCAAAAATTCCCAAGGAAATATCCGTAGTCCCATAATGATTGTTGTCCCCCCTGAAACTTCTTATGTATTTTCAAGATTTCTGATAAACAATAAAGAACTGCTATTATAATTTATAATAGTAGGTTGGAAGGAAACCTGCAATATGATATGCAGCATCTACAGAGCAGATACCCTCTAGACCAACTTCTGCTAGCATTATTATTAAGATTATGCAAAAAAATCTCATCAATGCCCCTAGAAAGTGCAGTGTACTCCTCCTCAGCCTGTGAAAAGTTTCTCATATTCGAAAGCTTGAAGAAAAAGTTCAGCTGAGGAAAAAAAAAAAAGGACATTTCAAGCAATTTCTTTCAGAATGAAAACTTTCCTTCATTTTGTTTCCTCAAAAAGCAAATCTGAGAAAAGCATGAGCAAAATTCTCATGTAAAGACAAACAGAATTCATTTTTAAGAGGATAGAAGAAAGAAACCTCTACATATTTTTGAGCACAAAACTCAAATTGTTGAAATACCAGAGTATGACATCTAAATAATACTAAATTGTCAAATAACATTTAGGCTACAAGATGTTGAGCACAGACTGACAATTCTACCTTAGTAAAAACAAGATTTATTTTTTAAAGTATTTTAGAGTCCAGTCAGATTACCTCATGTAAGCAAGCAAAGTTCTTAAAAAGTTGTTCATCATCTAATTGGAAGTTACTATTCTTTAGCCAATATATCATAGCTGAGAGCAAGAAGAATGTCACCAGTTCACAACAATGATAAGCAAAATGAATTGGCTGCAATGATTCCTGCAAATGAAACCACAACGTAATGATAGATTTGAGCCTTTTCAGCATCATAAGAAGGTCATTTTATTTTCCTGATCACCCCCCTAACCTTCATCTCTGCTATCTGTCTGGAATTAATCTTTCTCAAACCTGGAAGACTGCATTTCAGACGAGATCTCAGAGAGTACATAAAAATATTCCCCAATTTCTGTAACAGAAATCTCTCTCCTGATACATTCTAGTATCAGATTTTCTAGAGCCACATTTTATTGGTGACTGACAGCAATGCTCTAATACACTATTAAGACCTTTACCTAAACCTTTACACTACAAAGTTCTATTTTTTTTTGTCCCAAGGGGCATAATCCTGCATTTGGTATTACCCTATCTCATCCATTTTTCTCACTTCAGAATTCAGTATCATCACCAGTGACTCCAATCTCAGTGTCTTCAGGTGTGTGCTTCCAAATTCTGGCAAGCTGAGCAATGCAAATATGAAATAAGCCTCATTGCAGTACCAGGTCTTGAGATGTTTCACCAATACTTTTCCCCAACCTGATCTTTTCTCCTCCTGCTATGTCCACTACTCCTCTGTCAGCCAATATTTCACCACTTCTACCACTCTTGGGCTGAAGCAGGCCCCACTCTAAACACCTGAATAAGGGACAGCACAGAAAGCCCTCCTAAGATTCAGCTAAATTAGACATTATGTACAATTGTTGTTTAAAGATTAGTAGTCTTATAAAAAAAAGATACTACTTTAGCCTAATTTAGCCAAATTCATAACCAAAAATGGATGTTCTCTAAAATGTAAAAGGTTTTCTTCTACATCAGAGAAAAAAATCTTTTATAGCAAATCCAAAGGAAGATAATGAGAATGAGACATGTTTTTACTTCAGACATAAATGGATTTTTACTATTTGTTCAAGCTTGCTATCCTGTCTGGGAATGGCAGTGGTAAAATTCAAATCTAAATCCTATGTTACCCATGAAGTTGCAAACTTTGGGTTTTGTTCCAAAAATATCACCAGAATTCCTGCTTTTTCAATTGATTATGTTCAAAAGACTTCTGTTGAAAGTTTCTGGATGTGAAAGTGTGTCTTTGAAATGCTTCTAGGATTGAATCTTCTGGGATTTCAACCCTTTCAACAAAAGTTATCCTTAAGAATAAAGATACAAACAATACTGAAAATTATTTTCCTAATATGCAATAGAAGACATGGGAAAAATCAATTTTTAAAAAGAAATTAGTATTTAATAATTCTTAACATTCTTTTTTGTGTATATAGTATATATATATTGAGCTTATTCTATTTAGTCTATATACAAATAGAACATATATATGTATATTCATGTATAAACAAATATCACTGCTAAAGAATTAGGGTACAAATAATTTAACACAGAAGGAGAGGCTACATGAAATCAGATTTACTAGTCATAGGAATGAAACCTGAGCATGAAAATTCATTCCTCAATCTCTGAGAGCTGACATTAACATGGAGCCTTATAAATCTGCACTTTAAGAAAATTCTAAAAGTAAATAAATAAATAAAGTACTATCCCTCATCTGTTTTTCTTTTCCAGGAAAGCATTCTGAAAGTAATCTTTTTCCCAGACATGGATAATTCTGCACATGGGTGAAATTCTCCTCCTTTTTTCAATCTCCTCAAAAGATTGAGAAAATAAAGACACATTTCAAGAAACAGGACAATGCAAGCACAGGAAAGGAATCCTAATGTAAAGTTTAGCATAGATTAACTACATAGGATCCTGCACTGCACTATGCAAAGTTAATTGTATTTATCAACATATGAGTATCAAAATACCATCTCTCAAGTGGAAGCAAAGTGAAAGAACAAAACCAAAACCAACCCCGCAGAAAACCCTCACCTTTCAAACCAGAAAGTTATAAAAGACATATGAAAGAAGTCCTAATACTTCTTTCTGCAGCTGCCAAGCTGTCTTAAAGAATTTAGTTTCCAAGTACCCCTTTAGTAAAGATGTTTTCTAGGAAGTGAAGAGAAGGTAGCTGGCAAGTAACAGCAACTATGCAAAATTTAATTAATTTATTAAATTAACATCTACCTTAACATTGCATTACAAAAGCATATTTTTGAGTGCATAGGTATATTAGCCCCTTTGATTTCTACCTCTATAAAAACCAGGGGAGTTTATGCCCTATATTTGCCCTATCATTCCTGAAAATTAAATTCAGGACAGCAAAGTCAGCCTTTTTTCTCCCTGTATATACAATACCCCTGGTAATACCTCACCAGGCTGTCTGTAAACTTGTGCAGATGCAATTAAGTACTTCTGTAACTGAAACTTTCTAAACCTTTGTATTATTTATGCAAGAAGAAATATAACCTTCTACTCTCATTCACCTCTGTACCAGACTGCAAGAACTAACAGAGGACTAAAAAAATTATTTAGTGAATTATATACATATAAATGTGATTTTGAATGTCAAGCCAGTATGAAATTGATAGCACAGGGATAAAATAAAACAGTCTCATAATTTCTTGTGTATTCTTTACATATATGTACAAATTTATATATTTTATATATACATATGTATAAATACTTAATTTCTTCAGTCAGTGAAATTATACCATTAAGTATTCTCTTAACTGCATGGTTTTCCATTTTGTACCTCTTAATTCCAAGTGCCTGTCTAAAGATCTAAATTGGCATCATTATCCTAGGAACACGTGAGACTAAATGAATCTAGGAATAATAAAATGCTTTGACCTTAACAGGCCTCCTGTATCAAAAACATTTAGAAGTGTGCAAAAGATTGACTTCAGGCTTTAACATAATCTATTATTTCATGTATGAATAAGGGCTCTTTTTCAGCACAACTGCAACAACTGGTTACAATTAATAATAGTAAATTATGCAAGTTTTATATATTCATATTTTTCCTGTGAGTTAGACAACATTAAGCATCCAAGGAACACAAAGATGCACTTAATTAGCCTTAAGGTCACATGCTGTAAAAATCATTAAGCCACTGAAATGAGGAAACTTTGAAACAAAGGCAGGATCATGAGTTTGCAAGTACAGTTCTACAAAAAGGAAAATGTGCATCATATATCAAAATTCAATGTACAGAATACAGCCTTTAAATAACAGCAGCAGCCTTTCCCTGGTCAAGTTTTCAACACTGGGTTGCAACCCTCAACAATGATCTAAAATTTTCTTGTTTTATTTAGAAAGAAATTTATTCAGGATTTCCTTCAAGCATGATGCTGGCTGAGAGAGCAAGTCAGACAATCGTACATCACACAAAAGTTCCAGTCTTTCTCTTTAAGCTTTTAATGGCAGGTGCCTGACTATGACACAACAAATATCTTTGAACGTTTAACTTACTAACACAGTTAAAGGAAAACAAAAAACGCAAAATCCTAAAAACCCAATTCATAAAGCAGCATATTTTCCTTAATTAATTTTCTCAATGTTTACAATATCTTTACTAATTCTCCGTAACTGGATATGTTCTGGATCCATTCTCAGAGAATCTGTGTAGAATAAACATTTGAAACATCTTAAAGACTAACTAAAACCATATTTTCACTACACTCCAAGGCAAATGATTTTTGGATGTTTTGCATTTTTATGCAAAATACTGCAGCTGCAATTGATAAAAACCAATCAAGCTAATTTAAGTCAATCATGTCCAGGAGGTTCTCATCACTTGTGTAAAAATGCTCTCACACTCACTCTAAGACTTTATCACAGCAAGTACATCCCCCACACTCAAATTTCGATACCATAAAGTCCCCTCTGCATCTTATGCAACAAAGAAAAGAAAATATAATTCTTATGGAATAAACATATTTTTAGTTTTACACTACAAATCAGACTTCTATGTTTCATTTGAATAGAAACTTAGATCATTAGTACCACTTGAGCACAAATATGACTCATCTCACTACAGCAACACTGTACCTTTAGTGCACATCAAGACAATGGGTCAAAGGCAAAGTAAACTTCTAGAACTGAAACTGCACAACTGTTACCCTCTAATACATAATCTGGATTACATTACTGAGATCATATGTTTTGAATCTATTTTTTTTTTTGATTTATCAACATGGCACATTACAGCTGCCATCCTGAATTCTCTCTCAGCTGCTGCATTTGACATTTTAAATGATGATAGTTTATCTTTTTAAATTTTGCATTATTGCCACTACATTTTAAACCTATGAAACTATAACAACCATGCAAGAACTCTTTCCTAGACAGGCAAAATCCAACGTTACAGATCTGAAATCTGTGTTTGATTCTTACCCATTTGGCCAACCCCCATGTGCATGTGACTGCAGACACTTTTCAGCCAGCTCAAAAATAATGAAATAAACAAAGAAAGGCCCTGAACTTCAAAGTATGCCATGTTCTTCCTTATTCCTGTTCCCTCTGAGATGATTATGGTGTTCAGTGCAGCAACTGGAGATGGAAGCAGAGAATCACATCACCTTGCCCTAGATTTCTTTACCCTCCATGAAGAGGTGAAACCAGGTGAGAGCAAATGCTATCAGATTGACATAAACTGCTGCCACAGCTTTTCTGCATGTTCTTTTTGAGAAGCTGCCCATCAAAACCATTTGCTCACAGTTCCAACAGAAGCAAACAAGGAAAATATAGCAACATCAAGAAAATCCATCTACCAGTAATCCTGCAACTCACCAAGACTGGGCTTGAAAAACATATCCTCATCTTCAAATCATAAAAACTACATCTATCTTTCTGGAGAAAGGTAAGATAATTTCCAATCGTATAGTTGTCACAAGGGTTTTCATTGGATAGGAAAGGTTCTCTTTTTATTGACAGACTACTATGTTGGGTTTTTTTAATACACTGAACTGTTAAAAATACCATATCAAATATTAAGATAAGATTTTCATCAAACTATTTATCTTAGAACAGTAAGTGGATAATAGTTTTTGGACTTACGTATGACTAATAAAGACTATTGCAATTAATAACACATTGCCACTCCAAACTCATGTTCTAGAAATGCTTTTTTTGGTTATGCATCAGAACACAAAATTCTTCACAACAGCTGAGCCAGCAGGAAACAAAGCCAGCTAACTGGAACAGGCAGCACATGCCTTGGGGATGTGAAGCCAGTCTCTGGAACACAGTCAGAGCTCAGCTTAGACAGTATGAGTCCAACTGAAGGTCCCACCTGGATGGCTGGGAACTGACACAGAATGTACCTGCAGAGCCTGAGCACCAGATCTGTGCACCCTGGCACAACAGCCACAGCAAGGTCTCAGTGCTGTCTTCAATTATTACTGAGTGGAAGGGTATGAGGAGGCAGGGCCAGACTCTTCTCAAGGGAGCACTAGGCAGGGATGAGACATGTGGAACATGGAAATTCCACCTTGATATAGGGAAAACATATTTTTGGTTTGATTTCTGTTTGGTTGGGTTTTTTCACCATAAGCTTGATCAACTAACTGGAACAGGTGTCTAAACACATTATGGAAAATCCATCCCTAAGGTATCCAAAACTTGGCTGGATGCCATCCTGAGCAATCTGAAATAACTAAAACCTACTCAGATCCAAAGCCGGGGCTAGACAGCCTCTAACCAGGCCTAACACCACTCAGTGAAGCACCCATAGCCCAATCCTCCCTGAGGATTTCCCCATGAGCACACAGCAGGTGGGTGGATTGAGTATGAAATGCACACAGAAGAGAGTGTTAGAAGGTCCCAGAATTCCAGCTATCCTCTAATTTTGTTCATAAGGTAAGTGGTGAGAATTTATTGTGCACCTGAGCTTTCACCATCCTTTACACAATGAAGTTGAACGATGATCTCTCAAGGCCTCTACTTGCCTAAAAACCATTAAAACCACTACAGAAAGGATTATTGAAAAAGAGAGCTTGCCAGTAACTGCAAAAGATAAATACTATAATAAAAAAATGCTTAAGAATCATCCAACAAACATAAACACAGAGAAACAGATTTCAAATCAAACTATCAGCAACCCATGAAAAATACAGCTTTTCTTGGGGAGAATTTACACAGAAATTTATAAATCCATGCTAGTACTACAAATCACCCTCTTGTCTGTCATACATCTGGAAATGGCTTCCAGGATTATTCCTTCTTTATTATGACCTTTCCAGGGATCAATGCAATCAGTGTAAGTTCTCTGGATCCTCCTTCTTGCCTTTTATAAGACATTGGCTTTCTCCCAGTTCTCAGAAACCTCTCCCAATTCCCATTCCCTTCCAAGGGTAACTGACACAGTGCCATCAGCCTTTGCAGGTGCCTTCCAGCAGGGCCAAGGGAGTTGTACATGTCTGGTTTTTTTGAAATATCCCCTGAGCTGATCCTCCTCCATCAAGGATAAGTTTACCTGGCACTGGATTTCTGTAGTGGTTTCAGAGACCTGGGATTGCTGAAGGTTGGTCTTTCCAGTAATGATCAAGGTAACAAGGCATTCAGTACCTGGACTGCCTCCACCTCCTTTAGGATCAGATCTCCCCTCCCATTCACCACTGACCCCATATTTTCCTTAGTCTTCTGCTATCGCTGTAGCTGTAGAAACCTTTCTTGTTGTCCTTTCTATGTCTTGTTATATTCAAGTCCAGATGGGCTTTGTCTTTCTTAACCCTAAACCTGATTCTCAGAGAGGGTCTCCCTATTCCTCTCAGACACTTTTGCCTGCTCCCATCCCCGTGTCATTCATTTTCATTTAGCTTCATTATTAGAGAAGTACAAAAGCTGACTTGATTATACAAAACTAATCATTTATAAAAAATGCATGCTAACAAAATATTCTCCTCTATTTTGAACAATTCCTGAAAGCATTCTTTGTCCAGGAAAAACACACACCATTTAAGCTTATTCTCTCACTAGGTATGTGACAGCATGCTTCAAAATTTATGGCAGAAGATGACACAAAGTAGAGTGGAGCCTGCTGCCAGACTGCTGGAACACAGAATCACCCTGGAAGAGAAAAAGGTAACAGGCCACTGGCACCTCAGTGCAGAGAGGACTTTGGCTTGGCTCAGAAGCCAACTCAGCTGCAGGGCTGGGCAGAGCCATGAGTCATGAACACACACAAGTCTAGGTCGAGTCTGGCAAAGATTTCCTGCCTGATTTAAAATGAGTTTGTTTGGTCCAATGGCACTTTTCTAGAAATGGAGGGCAGGTTGACCACAGATGTGCCTCTGTCTTTATTTGTGGCTTGACACTTGGCAGAATAAACTTCATTATGTTTTTGGTTATGCTTAAGAAAAGTACTGTCAATTGTTTCCAGTCTGTTGCAAACATAAACCTACAAGCTGTATTAAATATGTACTATTGTATTTACCACAATGTTATGAAATCATGCATAAAATCCTAAAATGGGATAAAATAAAGGCAACTTCTCTTCCCCTCCTCCACTTCCCTCCCAACGTCTGGCAACAATTCAAAATAAACAATGAACCAAACCAATGCTTCTATTGAAAGGGCAACAAGCACCTGAGTCAAGGAAAGATAAAACTGGCCTAAAACAAAAACAAATATATTATTTAGTAAGAGGAAACCAATTTTCTCCTATATCACACATGCAGAAACATTAAACAGCTCCACAATGAAATATCTTAGTAATTACCTGTGCCTATTAATGAAGAAAATGGAATTATTTTGGCTGAAAGAGTGAAATCAAATTTACACTTGACTAAAAAATTAACAGCAAAAGAAAAGACTACTTCATTGTAACCCAAATAATGTGGAACTGACTAGATATTGAGAAGAATTAAGATTTCCATCTTTTATTCCCATATACTCTCATCTCAGGAACCTTATTGCTCCTGATATAAAGCAGAGAAATTTAGCTATAGATACTCAAAGATAGAGAAGAATGTGGAACCATGACACAAAAATACCTGTTCTGTTTGAAATTCATTGTACCAGATAGTCCATTAACAACTGTGCACTGTGTTATGTTTTAGAGTTCCAAAACACGTAAAAGATCAGTGAAGTGCAATCTGGAGCTCAAATATACCTGAGCACACTTTCCTCTACAGTTTCCTGCCTTGCCCACTAAGGACTCTGGTTATTTTTACATGATTTTGGTGTTTATCTAAATTTAAAGGTGAAAGATGAGCCTCCAGTATGAATCTTTCCAGCAGTAATCCATCTTCCATGCAAGCCCCTGACCAAAGAATCACTTCTGTTACTCTGGGTATGCCACACAGACATCATGAGCCCTTCTTGCAGAAAGGAAAAAAAAAAAAAAATCTTAGCAATTCCTATTATTATTGTTAGTAGTTGCTACTGATAATTTTCTTATTTTATTATTTCTCCTAAGTTTTAAGGCAACATTTGTGCCCTCCATGCAGACTATTTCAATGACAATGTTCCTACTGAAAATTTAATACTGAAAAACACTATATATTTTGGAATAGAAAGTCACTTTCTCTGGTCCTGCTACAAAAATGTTTTAATTTCAACCACAAATAGTCCCTGTATTTGGAAAACATGAAAATATTTTTAATGTAAAAGATTAGGAATATATAGAAATAGGCAGATATAACAGACACGGATTTTAATTTCAATTAGGGATTATAGGAAAACTCTACAATATTTATAAATACTATAAACTTTACCAGAATCCAAATTAGCATTGCTTCAACAACGTTCGGAACAACGAGTAAGTGATACAGTGTAAAAGTAATTAACTAATGGAAAGTATTTTAAGTATTTTCTTGGAACTTCAAAAGTTTAAGCAGCTGAAAGGGGAAAATAAGCATGCAGTGAATTTGAGACCAAACTGTTTTTATTTAGACACTCCTCAGTCTTTCCCACCCTGGACTAATCTTGTGCCTGATCTCACAGCACAGGGCAGCTGGAAGAAAGCAGTCTTTACAGATAAGAAACAGCTGTTATGCTTGTTTGACCTGAGGAAGAATTCGAAAAACAAAAGTAGAAGAATGAAATGAGTCTTCATAAAAACAGTACTTGCAGAATTGTTCCAGCCAGCCCTGGTAACAGTATCTGACAGGCACCTTGCTTGTACCAAACTTACTTCCACTGAAGCAAGAAAAGAAAGAAAAAAAGAGTGAAAAAAAGAGTATGGAGCAAAGGCAATAGTGATTCACAAGCCCTTTATGAATATCTACAAACATCTTTTAAAGGAAAATTATTATTCAATGAGGAGGAGCAGGAACCAACACCACACATTACAAAATGTCAGAATTAAGATTTGTTTCTACAAATACAGACTGACCTCTTATATTAAAACAGGCGGCCAGACGAACACTACAGCAACAGAAACCAAAGCATCCTTATCCATTTTATTCCATCTTCTGATCTACTTCTCAATCCAACTTGACAAAAGTACCAACGTTTTCAAAACTCTAAATACTTAACTTGTAAATCCCTGACTTTGTCTTATTAGGTCTTAGTTTTACAATACTCAGACACATTTCTAACACAAATTGTAGCAGAACTCCACTGATTCAGACAATGTTTAAGCAGCTCTATACATGAGCACAGATGTTCCTGTCCCAGTGCTCTTACGTAACAGCATCTTCTACAGCCCCCTCCACAATTTCATGCTCTTTTTTCACTCGTTTCCTGCTGATTTTGTAGAATTCCTCATCTACTTCTTTGGATTTATTCTGAATGCTTGACAAAAATGTCCTCTCATTTCCTTCTTTTGCAACTTATTTCTTCAAGTGTATCAGAAATATTTGTTTGCATTTTTAAACCATTTTTTCTTTTTCTGTAAACTTTCATTTTTTCTACCTTACACAGTTTCTTCTGTAAAACTAGAAACATTCCCAGTTATTGGGAACAAGAACTTCAAACACAGACACAGACCTGTGGCAAAGAGTTTACAGGGGAAATTCATCAGGATGCATTTGCAGCCTTTAACCAACTACAGCTGGTAGGATAAGTATGATTATAAAAGAGCAAGAAAACCCCCATATGTGGTGTCTGTAATGACATCAGCAAACTTTGGTATTGTCATCACTTTTTACGTTGGTTCCTTCTTAAAACTACAGAAATTGATATTGAAAATCATAGGAGTAACTTAACCTTCTGCGTGACAAAGAGAGCATATTCAAGAGAGAAGCACAAAGGAAGCAACTCAAAACTTTTCTTCTTTATATTTCACAGAACAGATAATAACTAAAGGCAATTAAACATATTCAAATTATTTAATGTCACTTAACGCTCCTATATCTTTCAAGAACATTACGGTATTATGAAGGTTATTGCATAGAAATAATTTGATGTTAGCAAGGAAAAAGTGTGTGTTCCTGTAGGAAAGGCAAAACTGAAGGATTTGTTTGAAGAGCTAAGTTACAAATGCCACATTTAAAAAAATCCCAGGAAAGAATCAAACAAATGGAGAACTGTGGCAGAGTCACCTAACTGAAAAGTTTACTAACACCATGAACCACTCCCATGATTTAAGATATACAAAGAGCACTTTTCAAAGGAGGCAGATGATTTCGTATCTTTGTTACAAGCACTTTTTCTTAGTCAAGTCCAGCCTATTTTAATTAGCACTCTGCATCTGAGACCATTTTGTGTTTTAATTGAATTCAATTCAGAGCCATTCCAATAACTACATATCTTTAAAATTTTTTGCTCCAAGGACATTAATATCCTTTTTAGCTAGGTGCTATCATGCACAGTAGTTGTTGAGCCAGCTCCTTTTTAAGTGTCAGGCCACTGTTTTTATGGCTCTATGTGCACAACTGCAATTCCTCCCTGCAACAACTTGAAACCAAGATGATTGTTCCCACATGTCTGTGCCAGCCAACAGTCCTCAAGGACTTTTATTTACTAAAGCCTTCAGGCTACACAACTTAACTGCCATGACTTCCCATGGTAGAGTTGAGAAGTACCAAATCTACTTCAGAAATTCAGCTTTTGCCACACTTCTGTTATCCTTTGCCTGTTTAAAGAAAATAGTGCATTTCTGTCTAGGTTTCTATTTCATCCAATTCATGAAATGAAAAAGCAGCTCAGACTTCAACAGAAAACAAAAATGGAAGCTACAAAACTAGAATTCCATTAAGTTTATCACATCAGCTAGTCGAAAACATATCAAATAATGACAGAATTAAACTATTCAGGAGAAAATGCAGCTGCAGTTTCTTTTGCAGGGAACAATTTGTAAATATTTTTACCTATAACAATGACAAATCTTTCAAAAATTTTCACAGACTGCATTACTTGATTTTAAGTGTGGAAAGAACTAAAGAAATGTAAAAGATTGCGTAATTATATCATACTATCACTTGAGACATGAAGTGTATAAGTTCTGTTTGCACAAGCTGATCTTATCTGAACACTTAGCAGGCTACCTCTGAAACCACTAACCTTTCATAAGCTCAGATCCTTATACTTTCATTGTCCACTGTGATACCAAGAACTAGAAAATTCTTTCCTTCTGAAAGTTAAACAAGGGGAAAAGGAAGAAAACAAATAACCCACATCACATAACTGTAAAGGAAAATATTATTCAGAATCCTACCAAGAAAATAATCAAAAAGCCATATGAGGTCTACTGTCAGTATAAGCATCTCTAAAGACTTCTGGATGACCACAGCTGCAGGAGCTTTTTCATTTCAAATGGACCATACTCCTATTTTAAACTCTGCTTCTGGTGTAAGCATGGGGTTTTTTCTTCAGCAGAGACAGAGGCAGGCTGAGAATCTATCTTTGCACCTCCTACAGTTTTGAGTATTTGGGTTAAGAGGAATTGCGAGTTAAGGACTGTGTTAGGAAGACAATATCCTGAAAAAGGAAATCACGAATTTAAAAAGTGGCTCTAGTCTTTTCTCTCCAGCTGTCTGTTAAGCAGAAAACCCAAAAATATGCAAAACTACTTCAGTAACTTCTCCATGCACTTCACCACTATAGCAATACGTACAAACCATCATTAACTCTTTCAGACTGGTTATTGTTACATCTACTGGTTATTCTGCTAATTACATTCTTGTGTTCCCCTTGGGTTTACATCTACCTGGTGAAATTTCAATGCTATTTTGAAGTGTATTTTTCTTTGTATTTCTTGTATATGGTGCCAGTACACCAGGATCGTAACTAGGCCCCTTTAGATCAATCACAATTTAAGCAGTAGTTAGGGTATACAACGAATCATTTCCAAAGCAATCCTATCCAAGTTCCTCTTCAAACATCTCCAGTTAGAGCAAAGCATTTAAATTAGTAGCTAACAGTACTAATATTCTTCTAATCATTTCCATCCACTAGTGACTTATCTTATCAGAGTAAATTTTGCTTGGTTATAAAAGCCCATTAAAGCTGTATAACTGAATATTGTTTTCAATGGCAACCAGGTAATTTTCTATAAAACTAAGAATTCGGGTGGTGGGCAGGCACTTTAAT
This sequence comes from Pycnonotus jocosus, assembly GCA_013400435.1. Classification (NCBI taxonomy): domain Eukaryota; kingdom Metazoa; phylum Chordata; class Aves; order Passeriformes; family Pycnonotidae; genus Pycnonotus; species Pycnonotus jocosus. The sequence continues at coordinate 272,162 of VWYP01034163.1, read as the reverse complement.
TTTCATTTTAATTCAGTAAAATAGATGAAAATGAGAAGTGTTTTGACAGCAAGATAAATTCAACATTCATCAGACTATTTGTCCCAAATAACCTGCATAAAATCTTTACACACCAAATATATAGCCCATTCTTTCTACTTTCCCATTTTCTTTTGTTTTCCTGCCTCTGAGCACTACTTTCTACAGGCCCTGCAAATGGAATTCTCTACTCTTTTAGTCACCTTGCACACAGGAAATTCAGTTTCAATTTCTTTGAAATGAAAATAATGATGTCCCCATAAGAAAGAAAGAATATTCAAAGCAATAATTAAGAATTAATTCAGTCAAGGGGGATGGGGTTATGTGTGTAATACCTATCAAGTATTTGAGAGAGCTTCATTTGTAATACCATAAAGTCACTGGAATGGTAGTGGAGGTCACAAGTGCAACCTCCTGCTCAAAGCACAGAGATCCCTGAAATCAGACCAGGCCATTTAATGTGCCTCTGAACAGTCTTGAAGTTGGAATCCAATAGGCAGATGGACACCAAAAGAAAAAACAACAAATGAAAACCCTCCCACCTTTGCTTCACAGTTTACTTCTGTTTAGACGTAGCATTTTGCTGCCCTGCGTGTTCTTTCAGCTCAACTCTGAATTCACTGCTCTGCCACAATGCTCCTCTCTCCTGCTCTGAACGCTCGTAGGGCCTACAAAATGTGAATGCTGCACAGAAACTGAAATGTCTGGCACATTCCACCTGAGACAAAGCTGCACTTGAAATATGGAACCCTCAGTCAAGAGAGCAGTGGAGAGCTGCAGAGTGCCAGAGAGCAAATGGTAGCCGGGTGTCCAGCACGGTGCTTTGTGCCGTGGGTGATCTTCCCCTCGCACGCACAGCACATCACCAGAACAATGCCCTGGCAGCACAGCAAAGAGACCACACTGAAAGATCTGGCCCCGCCTGATCTGAAACAAGAAAAATCACAAAACAATAGAAAAACACAGTTTCAAAGTAAAACTCTAACTTAGAAAAATAGAACTGTGAGAGTGAAATAACCGTAGTTGTACCATTATTGTTGTAAAATTAAAAGCAGATTTACATTTCAAGAAATATCAAATATCAACAATGTAACAAAAAGAAAAATAAAACTTTTTTAGTCTTGTTCCAAGTATTTTGTGCTGTCTGCTTTTATTTGGTCTTTATGCAAACTAAGAACTGCCAAGAAGTCAATCATTTCACAACACTTCTCTAAAAACAGATTTGTTTAAACAAAAAAGCAGACTTCAACAAATAACTACTATAATCACCCTTTCTCTTCATTTTTATTAGGTTTTCTATATTATTATGTGTATGCTGAACACATCAATGTTCAGTTACAGTACAGATTTTACCTATTTTTCTAATCCATTTTCTTCATTGACAGGACTATGCTCACAATTCACAAAACTTCTTTGTAGACATTTACTTATTTCACAGTTCATTAACCTTCAAACAGCACACCTGCCAGTTTGCAGGTGTGTTATCTAAAACAACGATACACTAAGTGCCAATGTTTGTGTCAGAAATGCTTATGAAACCAATGTTTTTCTCCACTGAGTTACCCAGCTGAGTTGAATTTATTTACATCAATTTATAGTAAGTTTTTTTCCTGATGGTAAGTGCAGAAGTTAAGCACCAGCCACTGCAAATATGCACAAAAAAGAATCAGAATTTACTGTCTACCACTTTTTGAAGTATACAAATGGTAGTGTTTAATCTTTTTAAGTAATTGAAAAGGATCATTCACTCTAACTTCTTTTGCAGTAACACTACAAGGCTTCATTTAAAAATTAACATCTTTTAACAGGTTTTTTCACACAGCAGGGAAAACCTCATCAAGTGTTGTATTCTGCCTTTTAACAGTTCTCTATGGAGCACAGTGACATTTTCAGTTTTCTGTAGCTGGACTAGCCTTACATTGGCTCATTTTTATCTGTCCCCAGGGTTTTCACATCATTAATAAAGAGATAATCAAAACAAAGTGTATATACATTAGGGTAGGAAGTTTGCATAGTTTGGCACTATTATCATATATAACCTTAAAAATGGAACAAAATGAAATGCACATAGCAGAGGTGAACTTTCTAAGGACTGCTTCCAAACATTTTTCCTACTGGCAATAAACCATTTTCAGACCTCCCAACTCTGGCCACCGTGATAGTTACTGCTGTACAGGGTTTATTTCTTTTTGTTTCAGCTGTCAATAAAAACTTCAAGTGATAGCTTTTTAAGTCAACCAAACATATTTAAATCACAACAAAACACTGACATCACTGGGATAACAAAAACACCATGCAAAAGAACGTTGTGTTTGGATTCTAGGCTTGTTTACCAATGGTTTTAACTTTTCTCACATTACGTTGCAAAGTGCCATTGCACCTGAAACCTGATCAAAAACTCATCAAAAAATTCAATGATGATCTGGTATAACACATCTAAACCAACTAAATCTGCTAGTCATGCCTCAATAGTAGTTGGTATTCTTCAGGATGAAGATCATCATAATTCTGCTTAGACTTAATTTCTTACTGTTGAAACCAACTGTGAAAGATAGAGCTCAAACTTAAACTACACTTTTAAAGCACTAATATTTTCTGAGCTAATTTTGCTAAGACATCATTAAAATTCCAAACATTAAATTATACCCCAAAAAAATTCATTCTACAGAACAAAAAACGCTGGTAGAATTCGCCAACAAATAGAGTGAAATCAATGAACTTCCAGGGACACATGAACTACAAAAACACTGTAATTAATACCAACATATTACTTCTAAGCCTCATGCCCTATCAGATCTGGCTTGAGAGAATCATGTAGGTAAGTGGAGAGCTGGCTATCAAGTGGAATCAGGACACTCCAGCAGCACCAGTATTGCATCCCCAGGGTTAATACTGCATCTAGTCCCGTTCTATGTCTTCATTAATGATCAGGACGATGGGGTAGGGTGCAGCCTTAGCAAGCGTGCTGGTGGAACAAACATGGAAAGGGAGCTGATACACCAGAGAGTCATGCTGCTGTTCAGAGGGATTTTGACAAGCTGGAGAAATGGGCTGACATCAACCTCATGGAGTTCAGGGAAAGGAAATGTCAAGTCCTGAACCAGGAGAGGAACAACGCCAAGCACCTGCACATGCTGGGGTTCACTCAGCTGAAAAGCAGCTTTGCACAAAAGGACCTCAGGGTCCTGGTGGTCACGATGGTGCACACCAGCAATGTGGCCCTGCAGGAACACACTAACAGCATCCTGGGCTCATTAGAAAGGGTGCTGACAGAAGGTTTAGGGAGGGATCTTCTCCTCTATCAGTTACTGCTCAGGCCACACCCGAGATTCTGGGCACACTGGAGACAGCCCAGCACAAGACCATAAAGAAACTGAAGGATTAGATTAAATAAGGGCTTTATTAAAGCATTGAAGCATCTCTCATATGACAAAAGCCTGGGAGAGCTGAACTGTTTAGCCTAGAAAACTGAATGGGGTATCTTATCACGGTGTGTAAGTTTCTGAAGGAAGGCTGTAAAAATGGAGCCCAGTGAGAGGACAAGACGCAATGGGCACAAACTGAAACACAGCGGGTTCCCTCTGAACACTGGAAACACTCACATTGACCCACATGGCCCAAAGAGGTTGTAGAGTCTCATGACTTGAGATGTTCAAGAGAGACCTGGATATGGTCCTGGCCAGCTGGCTCTAGGTGGCCCTGCTCAAGCAGGGGGGTTGGACCAGATGAGCTCCAGAGCTCCCTTCCAACCCCACCCATTAATGACTCTGTTAATCACATCCCATTGCATCATACACAGCTGCTTCAGCAAAACCTGAAGATAACCTGCAGAGTACCATTAAGCTAAATCATAATAAAAGGCTTCTTATGAAATAACTGAAAGCCTGTGGAGGGTTTCTTTCATTACAGGATTTACTATGCTAATTTAATTACAACAAGGTGATTACAAAGTAATCCTATTTAGGCAGGAAGTTGACACTGCAATTCCGAATACCTTACTCAGCATAGGATTAGAACTGCGTTTTGATGGTTACTTTCACCTCCAGAAAGAAGCACTTCAAGGCAAGTTATGAACGTGTTTTGGGACACAGAAGTGTAAAAAAACTATTCTACAAATAGACAGTGTAGACATGCAGGAAAAAAGGAGCGTGGCTTAATGCAGGCCAAAATGTTATTAGCTTTCCTCATCTAGGAATGACCAACAATAGCTTGTACAGTACAAAATTCCTTCCCTAATGCTTTCCACTTGCTGGAGGGCTGCCATTTGCCCTGCATCTCCCTGCAGCTGCTTTCTCATCTGCTGCTGGAAGCTATTGCCCTCCCTTTAGAAAAGACCTGAGGCCTGGAGATAGGATAGATGATACAGTTCCTCTAAGCAACTAAAATCTTTTCCCCGTTCCCAGAGAACCAGGTCTGCTGTGTCTAGAAGCACAGCTGGATTGCTACCACAGCACAATCTAGGCCTGATCATATAAAAGGTTCAAGCTCAACAGCCTTGTGCAGAAACTGAGAAGAGGAATGAGATACCTGTCAGAAGCCAATTGTTTCTCCACCAGGACTGCAGAATCCCAGCAGCCCTTCATCAAAAACACAGTGATTCAGTTCTTTGTACCACTGCCCATCAGCCAGCCATAAGAACATAACACATTGAATACAAACCAGTCTGATAAGGGATTAGGAAGTCAAATCAGTGGAAAACCAATGGAATTCATCATCATCCTCAGCAGTATGACATGTCATACAAGTCTTGCAAAACAGATTTGCAGAGCCCAGGATTTAAAATACACAATCTTTCCTATTCAAATGCTAGATAGAGATCACCAGAATTGCTGGAGATATTATTATCACTGAAACTGCTTTTTATCCTTGTTCTGTTATGATTATTTTGTATTATACACATATGCTGGTTGGGCCATTAAACACAAGCTGGAAATTCCAAATTTCATCTGTATCTTCTAAGCATGCTGAGCACAAGACATACAGCAAAAAGGGATAATCAGAAGCTTAGAAATATCTATTTCCTGCTTCCACAAGAAGCATGAGTTTCAGCCTTTTTTTTCCTAGAGTTTTGCTAGCCAGACATTTGAAACATTCTATAAGATTCCTGTATACCTTAAATAATATACTTCTCTGAATAGAAACTATTTGCACTGTATGACTAAATTCCACAGGAATGTGTTTCCTGAAAGAAACAAACACACTAAAAATAAAATCAAGAAGTTTTAATAGCAATCAATCCAATCAATATTGTGTGCTCCAAGCCTATGAAGTTTTTTAAAACACCAGGAAAATAGTTAATGGACATTTTACACATCCCCTTAAATGTGATAACTGTCTCAAATGGGTATTCCATTACTCATATTTTTCTGGTCTGATTTTGTAGATACATAAATAATTAATACACTGGTCTGTTTTAAAGAATGAAATTATTCATATTTTAAAATAAACATTGCCTGTAGTTGAAAAAATAACCAGAGATTAATAATATGCACTTTTCAACAGATCCCTTAAAAATACATAAGTAGCTTCACCCTTCAGAACAGAAATACACAGAAGAAAAGGAGCATCAACCAGAGCAACCAAAGAACAACTTAATCATCTAACAGAGGAGGAAACAGTTCATGATATCACAACAATCAAGTCATTAAGGCCCACCTCCCCCCACTGAAGCCAATGAGAATTAGACACAAACATTTTCTTAAAAGACAATCATAAGCACTTCTAAAAAAACTCCAGAATGAGAGCTGGTGTACTACCAAAATTACATGTACACCAAATACATTGGCATTTAAATTGTTTTAAATTATTCATTATTCTTTAACACCTTTCCTGCCACACAGGCTTGAATCAAACACATCAAAACCTTGATACTGGCCATGAACTCAATATTTCCATTGCATTTCACAACTAGCAGATACAATACCTCTGTCTGAAGTATGGCAGCTCTCTGTTCTTTGGCAGTAAGGGACTCTTTAAGCACTTCAATGTGTTGCTTGCAATCTGAATTCTGATTGCTAAGGGTTTCAAGCTTAGTTTGTAAGGCAAGAAGTTCTGATTCTTTCTTTGAGAGTTCTTGTTTCAGTTGATCAATCTGCAGTGGGGGGGGGAAAAGTTAGGTCATTAATTTTGTCTCCAAGACATAGCTCCACTCGAAATCTGAAAGGTGTGAATGACCATGATATGACAAATCAGACACCTGTGAACTCTGGAAGAGAATTAAGGTTCAGACTTTTTACACTCACACCTTCAATTGTGTTTCTTGCAATTTAATGCATTTTGTCTTAAGAATGAATGCCCTGTTGTTGCACAAGTTAAAAGGAAACTCCTAAAGATTATATGTGATGATTTGGCCTATAAATTCAGCACAGACCTCACTTAAGTTCAAAGGCATGTATCCCATGTGAGGCAAGTCTGGCAGGACAGAAAAAATGCATAGGAAAAAAAGCATTCATAAAAGTATCAATTCAATCCTTCCAACAGTATGATTCCCATGACTTATCATCGGCCAGAGTGAATCAGGAATTTTTTAAGAGTCTGATAAAGAAAAACCAGGCATCTTAGAAAGGAGAGGAAAACAGAAAAGTGGATTTTTAACCTTAGTCCTCTTCTTGCAAATTTGTTGCTGCCCACCATCCCCATCTCCTCTTTTTCTCCCTGGCAGTTTACATGGAATTCTCAGGTAGTAGAAAAGCCAAGCCAAGCCAAGCCAAAACTAACTTAAGAGAAGTCTGGGGAAAACATTATAAAAAATTCCACACAATGAAGGGGCTGAGAGATTATAAAGCTTATCCCAGAGGAAACAGCAGAAACACAATACTAAGACAGAGCTTCTGAATTTAAGTGAATTTAAGGTTCATCAGTAAATGTCATGGTATTGTGATTACTCTCCTCTTTCCACAATGATAAATGGGAAGAATAGCCACAGAACACAAAGTTGTAGTGGATTTAAAATATATGAATCAGAGCAAAGCACTGGACTATATACAGAACGATGTCTATAGGTGAAAGAATGGTGAATTAGGTGGCATATAACTACTCCTAAATTCTTGTGGTATAACACTGGTCACCAGATGAATCCAGATACTTCATCTCATGAGTATTATTTGAAATAAAATGCCTCACTGCATCTGCATAACTCAGAGAAATCACTTCCTTTATACGAAGAGTCCTTTTCTATGTTCCAACAGACATTTGGGATGCAAGAAATCTAGAAGTGGTAGATGGAAGATGATTCAAAAATCCCCAGAAAAAAAAATAATAATATCCATGGGTTGATCCTACTCAACAACATTCCAGAGATCCACATATTAAAACATTTCACAGAGTCAGTGTAGTATGATACTGGAAATATTCACTGCTGATCAAACTGCTTCCATTTTGGTTAACATTGCAAGTGCATATTTAAAAATTAAATTTAAAAGCAAGGATTCTTCCAACTACAGTCCATATGCATGTCTTAATATATTTATTCCTTATTTCTTTTTATAAATCCCAGTATATGTTTGCCTCATTGCTTAAGGTCCTCAGGTTGTCACCCATGAGCTACTGTATAAAATCAAGAATCTACCGTGGCACTAAAAAATAAATCACCTTTAAAGTCTGAAAATATCAAAATAAGAAAAGAAGCATAGAAAAAACAGACGAAGAAAAAATGCAACTAAAAGCTGCTAGAGAAAGCTTTCTCTGGAAAGCAAACCACCTTCCTCTATCCCTTGCCAGAGCATGTAAGCTAGTATGCTAACCAAGAGAAAATGGATAGGAAATGAACAATGGGAAATTCTGTCTATGAGATACAAAGACAAAACTTAGATGTGCAGCCAATCTGAATTACATCACAGGCTTTATATGAAATGCACATCAACATCACAGATGCTTAATCTCTTCTAGAAACTCTTCCCCCTTCTCTACATGACACAACCCACACCCTGAGAAATAATAATAAAAAAAAATCTCTAAAAGGCTTTGCTTTCATTGCAGGTGTGTTCTTTGTATTTTAGAAACAGAAACTGTTTAGTGTAAAGTTCTGGCTACAAGATCTACAAATTGTCAGAAGTTTAAAAATGTGTTACAGCTCTTAAATAATAATAAAAAAAGAGTTAAAACACAAACCAAACACAATGATTTTTGAATAAATATGCTGATGTCTTTTTATAATAAAGTAAGATGGTGAAAAAGTACTAAAATTTCCATTTTAAAAATTGCCACAAAAATAAAGAGGTATAATAAAAAAACATAAATCTTATATTAAGAAATTTTAGGCATGGGTATATTCACTTTTTTAAAGTTCTGCAGTATCTCAGTGTGTAAAAAACTAATTAAACAGGACATGAAATAGATTGTTGCCTCTAGCAGATATGCAAACATTTTTGCTGTATCTAAAGTGATGTGGAAGACCAACTGTCATGATTCAATGAAACCTCATGATCTCATAATAAAAACAAAAACATTTTTATACTTTATTACGACTAAAATGAAGATAACCTACAAGTCTGGATATAAGTGCTGTAGCATCAAAAAACTCCAAGTTTGTCCTCTGATCTTCCCACTATCTCACATATTTCACGTGTGCCATTTGCCTGTCACTGCTTTTTCAACATTGCCTACTATGATCTTCCGTTACCTCCTTTCCTGAAACCCTAATTCCTTTTTCCTCCTCAATTTATAATTCTCTCACCTCCCATAATTTCAGTTCTTTAGAACCCGTTAATTTTCATTTCCAGAAAACCATTACAGGTGTTCTTCTGTTATTTTTACATGCCAAATTCTTACATGACATTATGCAGAGTAACCAGAAAACAAAGGGGAAGAAAATCAGAGCTTTTCCTCTGAATATTGTATATTAAAATTAATAGGCTAAATCTTTAAGTAAATTATTCCATTAAATAAAACTATGCTTATTAATGCATCATAGGATTTGGTCTGATGCAACAAATGACAACTGCTTTTTAAAGTGAAGGATTTAAGAAAAGGAAAAGGAGTAGCAATGCAAATGGTGTGCCTGCATACAGTAGACCTTACAAGTCCATCAGTAGATTCTACAGGTTATGTTGGCAAAGGTGTGGTTTTAAACTGGTTGTTAAATTTCCTGGCCTACCCACACATACAAAAAAATGCTGTAGTTCTTTCCCTGGTTTTTTTTGTTTTGTTGGTTTTTTTTTTTTTTTTCCTACAGGATCTCCTAGAACTTGCATGATTCCTTCATTCAGTGTGGAAAGTTCTTACATGCAAGCATTAATCACAGAGCACCTTTTAGTGCTTTATCAATATTTAAAACTCATCTTACTGGTAATTTGCTGAAATTGTACTAATCTACCACTAGATTTTCCTACCCAATCCAGGGGGTAGCACAAGAGTTCTAATACTCAAAGGACTACTTAAATACCAAGTACAAACTCAAACCTGAAAGAAAATGCATCTGTGTTCATTTATACATGTGGGGGACAGCCAAAGGATGAACCCTAGTAAGGGAAAGAAGTCTTCCTAAGCAGAAATTATTATTAAAAGTATTTATCACCCTATATGTTTTATTCATACTCTCAATTAAGATATTTGAAGATCTTTTGGTCTTAAAAACTTTAAGACCTGTTTTGACAATTTCTGTATTATGTGAGTAATGACAAGTTTTCCCCATTCAAAAACTGAGCAAGGAAAGGCCTTACCAAGTTGATGCCTAGAAAGGCTACCTGGAACAGAGGCTGGACAGAGTTAAAGGAATAAAATAGGAATTTATTAAAAAGGCCTTTAAAGGATACACCTTGGGCAGTACAAGAGCCTGGCCATGGCTCTACCCAAGATGGATCCAAGATGGATCACTGGTCACAAGTTTTCCCACTTTTATAAGTTTTGGTCCATTTACATATTGTAGTTAATTGTCCAATTACAGCTTCAGGTTATGAAGTCCCATCCTCCCAGATTTCTCTTCTCAACCCGCTATTTATAATTTTTGGGCCTGAAGCTGCAAAGGTGTCCTTGGTTCTCAGGCTGGAAAAGGATTGTTTTGTCTAACTGTCCTTTGAAGAGAACTTGCTAACACTTTATTGAAGTTCAGTGTCACACACTAAGGCAGTACAGAATCTGGACAATATGAAAGCTAAAACTTAAGCCATCAAAGTGGGCAAGAAAAAGAAATCTGAGCAAGTTTTCTTTCTCATTTTTACAACTTTTATTTAACTGCACGTCCCAAGTAAAGCCTATATATTTGGAAGGAGCGAATATTACTAGGAAATAGTTAAGAAAAGAAACGCTTCCAAACATTCTCTGTCATTCAGGCAAATAAATGATATTCAGTATTTGCCTTCATTTAACATCTTCCCATTTATTTAAATCACAAACAGATTGAAAACAAGTTATACTTCATAAATAAATGAAAAGTACTAAGAACTTCAAGCATCTCAGAAGAGCTTTGTACTGTTCTTTGCCATCAGTCCTGTTTGTCCAAATTTATCAACAATCTCAGGTTCAACAGATCAGGTACAGCAAGATCTGTTTGCTGGCAGCTCCATAAATACTTTTCCACCTTGAAAGGTTCTCAGATGAGTGATAAAAATAACATCTTCTGCTGCAAATCTTAATTTTAAATGGAAGAAAAAGACTAGTGAAAGAAAACAGACAAAGCTTCATCAGAACATGGCCTTTATCAAAGATCAGAAGGCTATGACAAACAAGGCATATTTAATACTCTTATTCATCTGCTTTCCATGCTACAGAAATATACTGAAGCTTTTCCTCACAAAATCATCAGGAGACTGTTAAATTTCTAGGCCTTGTACCTTATTTTTACATCAACAGGTTTGCTGACATGCATTGGGAGTTTTGCTGCAAGTCACTAAAACTGAATTGGTTTGAAATCAATGACCTTTAGATTAGCAAAATAGTTTTCCTGATGATAATGCTACTTAAGAGCTTTAGTTTTTTTTCAGTAGCTAATAGCTACTTTTTTCCAACAGAATAAACATGTTCTTTGATTTATTATTTTTTTCTTAATAAATCTGAATTAATTCCATATGGGCACTAACACTTTCATTTCTCCTGCAGCAAAATCCCCCAAACAATGAACAAGCAATAATGTTTTGTGAGTCTGAAATCAGGAAATGTGTAACATCACTACATATTTACTACCTGCCTGTGGTCAACTCCTAATAGTCCATGTGCAATAATTTGAAATTAAAGGAACAAAGTCATTAAATTGCTAGTCTTGAAAATACGAGCAGAGTACAATTTGGTATCACCTATGAAACAAAAGTCCTTACTGCAAAACTACACCAAAAGCTAAAATCAAATTATTTTCATTTATCCAAAATGCTTCACTCCTTCATGTCTACTGATTATTATACAGTAGAGATTTACCAAAAGGAGATATGCAGCTTCTTGCATTGGAAATGGTCAAGTTAAAACTTCTGTTTCCATTATTTAAACAGTCTTAATCTCTTTTATAAATAGATCTTACCTTATTTTTCATGAACTTTGAGTGACTCTTGTAAACTTCTATTTGTTTGATTTCTTCTTCTCGGTCCTCTGTATTCAGAACTCCATTTGTCTTTAACATCTGTATTTCATCTTCAAGATCTCTTATATTGCGCTCAAGTGAAGCTATTTTTGTATCCTAAGTTACAAAAAAGGGAGTATTGAAAATTATATGAGACATATATTAAAGAGTTACAAAAGCAGATCTGTACTTGAGTGATTATCAAATAATGAGACAGCAAAAATAGATGGTACAAAAAGAGAATGCACATAAAGCAAGAATAATTCTATCGGTTTTAGCTTAAAGAAATGCAGAATTCAGACCAGACCTCATTCACCATAGTTGCACGGTCTGTAGAGAATACATTCTGGTCAAAATTCCACTTAATTCCTAGACAGGGATGAAGGGAGAATGGCAGATGCCATATTTTTCCCCATACATATGATAACAAACCTTGCTATCATTAGTAACCATCCAGGCCCAGCTATTCTTCCAAGCTCTGAAACACCAAGCTCAGCCTAGAGAGACCATGTCTCTGCAGGGCAGAGGCCCCTTCATTGTGTGGCTCAGCCTCAGGGTCCCTGTTTCTCTGCAGTTCCGCCTGCTCTCAAAAGGGAGAAATGTTGTGTCCTCATATATTTTTCCTTAGCCACGTCACCAAGAGGGGATTTAGCACTTTTTATTGTGAATCCCAAGATAAACAAAACCACAACCACTAAAAATTTCTACATCCCAGCCAATGGCTGCCACATGTGCCAGCACCGCACTGGGAAACAGTGAAGTTTTCTTATTTCCAGTCATTTGGAAAATGGCTAAGGCTCTTTGTGAGAGTTAGAAAGATTACAAGAGTAATTACACAATCTTGTCACAATTTTCCGTTTGAAAGAACACTGCAGAATTACTCATTAGGAAATCTGTTCAACAACATAAAGGATCAACTGCTTGTAAAATATTAGAGAATGGATGAAGTTCTTATTCAATTTAGATCAATATTAAATAAAAAATAATTTTAAAAAAATTAAAAATTAAAAACACATAAAACAAACTGATCTGATTCACTAAGACCAGGTTATTAAGTTAGAAAACTAATTTGGGGAAAAAATACAAATGGAAATGATCCTTTAACAAGGACAAGCTAAGCTGGAATCACTGCAACTTTGTTTCTGTTGTTTCCTTTAGATTGCCTAAAAACAAGCAAAAACCCCAACTCCTGTAATAACTTCTTTCATAACAAAGCTAGGCAAATGTAGCAATTTAAGACACAGGAGAGGCTGGATGAAGTTCCAAAAAGCATCTGAATTTTTTGATACTAAAGTGAAAAAGAATCTCAGATTACTTTTGAAGACCACTGTTATAAATCCATATAGAATGAAAACTAAAGACTAAGCAACGTCATTTAGATGGCCCACTGTCATTCCTCTAACATTTTTGCTTTTATCTTTATAGTCAACAATAAATCTCAAACTGAAGGAAGTTTTATTTTCTATTCCAACAAAAATTAATTTTAAAATTAATATCAATTCTGAAACAGGGAAGTGAAAAAATGGAAGAATTTTCATTGAATCTTATCATTTAACGAAGTTGCACAAGAGGCCAAATACTGCAAGAAAAGATACAGAAGTATTTCAAAGCTCTCAAGACTTAAACACAAAACGAAAATAATTGTAGATCGCACAGATACTCTAATCAACTCAGCTTGCTCCATTACACTTAATTTCAGAAATATTTTCCTCCTATTTTTGAAGATAAAAGCAAAACCTAAGCTTCACTACACTTCGGAATGATTTTGCAATGAAATATATTAATACTTACATGACCTGTTATGACATGACATCTGGGAATAGTCTTCATCAAATCTCTCCAGCTAAGTCTATAAGAGTCTGCCTTTTTGTACTGCCTTTTTATTTTACGTGTTTGCAAATATAATATGGCAGAAACTATTTTTAGCACAGCCTGCTACACTCTTTAGAAGGTTTATACATCACAGAATAACATTTAAGCTTTATGAGAAATATCTAAAATAACTTGTGGAAGCATTTTCTGTACTTCTGTTTCATCATAAAATTGACATCTGAGGAAAAGTTTATTTTTAATCAATCTCTGCATTACTGTGATTAGAAATGTGTAAAAGCTAATTTCCTATGTCTTGAAAAATTGTCACTAAGTTTTACATTAACTTCTTACTGAAACAGAAGCCAGAAATTTCACATATTTTGTGAAAGTCAAAGGTACTGTTCACTATCGCATGCTGGCTTGCCCAGAAAACCTTACAGGTTTTCCTGGCTGGACAACTGCTGGAAAGTGAGGAACCTTGTAGGTCAAAGATGATACAGAGCCCAGAGCTCCCAGTGGGTACTGCCACAGGAGAGCTGGGCTGACTCACAGGATGCATAGAAAGTTAGGTAGCTTTGCATTTGCCAAAAGTTTTGACACATTCCCATAAAATCTGATTCAGCTGAATCAGCATTTTCCCACAGAAAATTTCAATTGGAAAACTTTCAGCCACTCTTGTTGGGGCACAGGGTCTGGCAAGCTTTCAGAAACTGAAATGGGAACAGATGCAATATTTCCTTCAAACCTCTAAGATTTATCCCCATTAGCAACATTCTAAAAAACTACATGGGTCTGTGCTGAATCACAACACTTTAATAATATTAAGGAAGTAGCTTAGTATTAAATGGTACTAATAAACATCTTCTGAATTCTAAAACAATACAGCATTTGTTCAGATTTTTTCAGCCAGGCCCTCTAAATCTGTTAAAAGACATAAGATTATATAGCAGGATTTGTGATAGAGATCAGGGCACTCACCCTAATCTATCCCCTCCTTGCAACAGTAACCAATACTTCTTCCTTACCTCCTTTATAAGAATAGTGTTGCACAGAGACTTCTGTGAGAAGTTATGGCTATTGAGGTTTCTAATGGCTGGACCTAACAGAAGCCCACCTCTTTTGGAATGTGAAAAAAAATTAGTATGTGTCCTGATGCTGAAGAAAACAGTATTTCACAATGGAAAAATAATAACAAGTGAGTTTCCACAATGTTTCATGAATCATATCAGTCCTTACAAGAGTCCTATAGTACATTTCTTGAAAATTGAGGGGCAGGAAAAGGGCAAAATATTTATAAATAACCATAGAATCACAAAATATTCTGAGTTGGAAGGGATCCACAAGGATCATCAATTCCAACCCTATATAACAGAGCATTCCAGAATGTCTTACTCTGAAAAGTACGGAAATGCTAAGGAAATAAAATTCATCATTTGAGTTACATGATAATTTTAAATTATGTATGCAAATTTTTGCTGGTAGGGCATTCAACAAGCAATCAGAGGGAAATATTTGAAACTTCATATTTAATAAAGCTTTAATTTAACCACACTTCTGTACACAGGCTGTCAACAGACCATATACAACTACCCTTACTGCATGAATTTTTACCTTGTCAATTTAATGCAGAGATATTTCAGGTTTATCTTAGAAGATAAAGGAAGTGAAAGTTCATGCAATCTTTACAATAGAGTATTTTGCACCACAAACACACATACACACTTCTCTAGAACCAAACCCATACCTGAAATATCACAGCTGGATCAATACATAAAGATGGCTCCTTCTGCAAGTAAGGTAAACCACAAATATTTTCATTTACTTTACAGCTTACATTTATAAAGATTTTATAGTTGCTAGACTCCACGTATTTTTCAATAACCTATCCTTGAGTTCTAGGTCATATCTGTAGGCAATTTCTGATTTTCTCTCTCAAGTAACATCACTGTTCCAGTGATGAGAGAATTAGGCCATATCAACATGTAATGGCTGGGTTTGAAGCAGCATTTAAAGGTCATTAATCCAACTCCATGCCATGGGCAGGGACATCTTCCACTATCCCAGGTTGCTCCAAGTCCCATCCAACCTGGTCAGGAACACCTTCAGGTAAGGGACAGCTTCCCTGGGCAGCCTGTGCCAGGGCCTCACCACACTCACCATAAAATTATTTTTCTTCCTATGTCCAATCTAAATTTATCCTATTTCAGTTTAAAACTGTTGTTCCTGGTCCTATCACAACAGGCCCTATTGAAAGGTCGAGCCCCATCTTCCTTGTATGGCCGCCTTCAGTACTGAAAGGCTACAAGGCTGCTGAGGAGCCTTCTCTTCTCCAGGCTGAACAGCCCCAACTCTGCCAGCCTGTCTGCACAGGAGAGCTGCTCCAGCCCTCTGATCATTGTTGTGGCTCTCCTCTGGACTTGCTCCAACAGGTCCATGTCTGTTTTTGTCCTGTGGAGCCCAGAACAAACGGCAGCACTGCAGGTGGGGCCTCACAAGAGAAGAGCAAGTTTTGACTCGATTCATGTCCTCAGGAGTACTTACCATAAAATCTAGTGAAAAGTGTGTTTCCTTTTAACCTTTTTTATTTTACGAATAGGTGTTAATCAATGTTGAATATCATTGATATTCAGAATGCATTCAAAGATATCAATCATCTGGCATTTGCCAAGCACTCAATATGCAAGGAAGCGTGCATAGGTGCAATTGCAATTAGAGGAGAGGATTTCCATGTACCAGTTTTAGCTCATATTTTAACAGATTAAGATTTAGGCATGAGGGGAAATAAATGAAGTTTAACCACATATATCCACAGTCACAAAGTCAAAAGCAATCATTGCATCAAAATTTGACTAGTTTGAGGGAATAATAGGAGCATGTGGGAAAGGGAAGCATCCTGCCCTCTCTTAGATTTCTGACTCTGCCTTCCAGAAAAAAGGGCTTCTGGAGTTGCAGAAAAGAGAACCGAGGAAAGAGTGTAGTGAGAAACAATAGAGCAAAAGACAAGGGACATCTGGAAGCAAATGTGTCCATGAAGCAAAACCAGAAACTTAGGAAAGAATGGCCTGTGCAATGCATCTGAAAAGACAATAGATATCTAGAAAGGAATAAATAAAGCAAGAAAAATAGGAGTCAAGGCATAGGATGTGAATTTTCCATCTTTTTTTGTTTGCCTTTTTCTTGTTTTGCATGAATATACAGGAGATAAACACTGGTCAACAAGACAGCAGTTATGCAGAAAATGCAATTGCTGTAAGAACAATTATGTATTTGCAAAGCTGTAGAGAGAAATAAAGAAGATAACAGGACAGGACAGGCAATGCAGAAAATGTCTAGGACAAATAACCACAAGAGAGAATAGGTAGGAGAAATGAATATACTTGATTGGATGAAAGAGAATACAGACTGGAGAAAGGGACAGAAAGAATTCAGCAGTGGCATGGGACAGAAGAAAACCACAGAGAGAATGGAAGGATTTATGAAGGAGGGAAAGCTGAATCCTGGCAGAGCATGGGGGAGCCATGGAAGGCATTCAGACAAAATCTGAAGTGGTGAGGGGCTTGAAGGGGCTGGGTGTGGTGAACAGAAATGTGAATTACTTGGAGTCTCTGTGTGGGGGAGTGGATGGCCTGAGACTGCCATATTACAGCTAATCCTCTCCCTCCTTCTACCCTCAACATTGTAGGGAAACAATTCCTTCAATGCTTCATCATTCAAAACAAATGTTCTGCATTTTTTTCAAAACCAATGCTGTCTGGATTAAGACAACTTAAATTTACTTGAAAACATTCCAAATCTGGAACTTGTAATGAAAATTGCTGTTTAATCATGTGGACTTCAACATCTTACATTTGTCCCTTTTTCTTTAGAATATTAGGCCTACTTTAGACAGGGGGAACCCCAAAGGGGCATGTGTTCATAGGGACAGAAAGAACTGGGTGCCTCAGAGGCAAAAAGCAGCCTTGCATAAGTACTCCAGCAACAGGATTACAGCCTCACTCGCAACAAATGAAAGCCCTCACTATAAAGATCTGATTTTTAAAAAGTGGAACATTGCACCACGCCCACCTCTCCTGGGGATTAAACAGAAAACAGACAGACACTGTCACATATGTGTATTTCATGTGTCCTGTTCCTCTCATACTTTTGGTACAGAAGAGGAACTGAAAATTAATTTCAACATGTCCTTTACATTGTTATATAACCCACATGAAAGATTAGACATTATTCTAACACACTGCTTTTGTATCCCAAAACTTTTAAATTTATAATTCTGATTATTAATAAGAAAAACCAAATTTCCCAGCCAGTATCTTACTTTACTATTTACTTAGGGTAACGAGTTACTGCAAAAACATAGATTTCATACAAAGACTTCTGAACTAATGTCCAAAGCAAATATACATCCAAAAATGGAATCCTATAATCAATGTACCTTCTTTGTTATTCATATAATCCAAACTAATTATTATCTATTAAAACACAGATACTGTATTTATAAAGTCCTGCTGTTGTTTTAACTGTGTGTTTACCACAATGTTCAGACATGCTGAACTCATTTGCTCATAACAGAAGTCACTGGCAAAATGAGGCCTTTAATTTACACTTCCTTTTAAGATTGAAATGAAAGACCATCATTAATGAATTTCAGGCAGCATTGCCAACTCACAAATTATCTCAAGTCTCATGGAATTTCTCTTAAAGATGAACATTCCAGACTCATAGAGTTACACAAAAAATACCAGTTTTCACTTTTTAAATTACTATTTTTACTCTTTGTTATTGTGGCGGGAAAAGCCACAACACTTTAGTAATATTATTTATCAAAAAGAGAAAACTATAGCCAGGACTAAGAGAGCCGTTTCATCACATCTTGTCATATCTGCTGATGCAACTAGTATTTTCCTCAGGCTGGCTGTAAAATAATGGCCTAATAACAACCAACAGAAAAACTGGTTTTAAAGTTTGAGGAGGAAAACATTTTACATCAGCCAGTTTATTCCATGTACTTTCAACCTCCTAAAACATGCACATACACACACACCCCACAGTTTTTTTAAAAAGCAGTATTTTGTTCTCATTATTCAGCAATGCTACACTTGATTTTTCTAATTTAGAGAACAGACCAGGAGAAATAAATATTAATTATTCCTAGCTACATAAAAAAATAAATTGGCACGGTAAAGGAAGCATTCAATAACTAAAGACTAAAAGGCATCGATCAATCAATGCCTGATAGGCAGCTGAGTGTCACAGCTGCTTGTTCACTTCTCCTCAATGGAACGGGCAAGAGAACCACAGGGCAAAAGTGGGAAAACCCCTTGTTTGAGGTAAAGCCAGTGAAACATGTAAAACAAAGCTGTGCATGCAAGCAAAGCAACTTATGGAATTCATGCACTGCTTCCCACAGGCAGGTAGATGCCTGGCTGTTTTCAGGAGAGAAGGGTTTCATCAGGCACAAGAGTTATTTAGGAAGACAAATGCCATGACTCTGAATGTCCTCCCTTCCGTTTGCAGAGGCTGAGCACGACAGGAGGGTATGGATTATCCCTCTGGTGAATCTGGGTCAGCTATCCCTGCTGTGCTCCCTCCCAGCCTCTTCTCCACCCCCACCCTACCTGCAGGGTAGGAGATGAGTGAGAAACCGGGAAAGCTTTGAGTCTGTGGGAGCCCTGTCGGACAACAGCTAAAACATCAGCATGTTATCAACACTGTTCTCAGTCTGACATCAAAACACAGCACCAGACAGGCTGCTACGGGGAAAACTAACTCCACCCCACCCACACCCAGTACATGACTTCATGCTGTAAAAATAACACAGGGAAACATGCAAAGACCATACCTTCATTTCGATGACTGTTTGCAGAGCCTTCGTCTTTGCTGGCTCAGGCTGAAGTTGGGTTCTTCTATGCAATTCCTGTGGAGGAACACGATAGAAATAAGCCTGACGACTCATCTTTCCATTACTTTAATTGCTCGCACGAACTAATTGCAACAAAATAAAAGCCAGATGACAAGAAGCAGGTAACTCCAAGTGCTACAGGTGCTTCCCTGGCTGTAACCCCTCTACCATCACTGCACTCCCTATCTTATGTTACAGTCAACTCTGACAGCACATGCGCTATTTCTGAAACCCCTTATCAATAATTAACGTCAAGCGTGACAACCCAGCAAGGAATTTCTTAGTCCAGATCCAACGCTGCTGTTGCTGCTTAAACATCAAAACTTTATTCAATTGTGTTACTAATTCAAACACTGGTAAGAAACCCTGCAGTTTCTTCTTAATTTTTCCTCTAGTGTCTGAAACAAGCAATTTAAACACATTATATTCAAATTTGACATTTTAAGGATAATAATTATGTAGTGGGCTGACGCAGCACATGCTAGAGTAGCATTTACATTTCAGTTTTCACATTTTCACACTGGTTTTTATGCTTCTTAATCCACAGGCAAAAGAAAAATAGGTTGCATTAGTTAAGACAAAGTTAACAGTACCAATATGTGCTGGTCTTGATAAAAACAATAATTTTTAAAAACCCATAAGAGCATGAAGACAGCAGCACTCAGTCTCAGGAAACCAGAGTTGTATCTTGGTATGATATATCCCAATAAAAAACTCACATAAGTACCTGGAAAAAATGTAGTAAATGTGTGACAAACACTTTCATTTGAGAATTTGGTGATGCTTATTCCCTTCCCATAAACCATCTGAGAAACTTATTCATAAAAAAACCCTGAAACAGGACAGATATAGCCCCATTTCTACTCCTTTGGAGTCCTTCTGCTCTAAAGGAGAGGAGTACCATCCTTGATGTCTTTATGTCCCAGTTCTTTCTACTGCAGTGCTCCACACAGACTCCTGAACTACCCTTGTAGCCATGAAAAAGACATTTATGCTTGAGGCCAAGGAGCCATGGTCATTCACCTAGGTCTTGTCTACTTTACAACTCATAAATTTAAATCTGATAATTTTATGTATCATAAACTATCAATCAATTTCTTCTTCTGTGTAGCAACAAATATATTGCTTATCAATTACTGTGAGAAACAACTATGCTCAAAGACTAAGTAGTAAGAGTGATTTACTATATGTTAATAAACTAAAGTCTACTGCTAATAAACATCTTTCCAAAATAGATTTCAGAAATGTGCAGCCTAATATATTAAAATAACTGAGATACGTTAGTATATCTAACGCTAAGTCTGAAGTTTTTTTTATTAGATTAAATATATTGTAGGTACATATACAGATATTTAAACTACCACCAACAGATAACAGTGAGCTTATATTTTTTCTTTTATGCATTTTTCAAATGCTTTGGCATTTAATAAATTCTTTCTACATTTATGAAATTGTATCTCTGATTAGATGTTTTTCCTTGTTTTCTTTTTAATTTAAATGCAACTCTCCATATTATAAAAAGAAAGATCTTTGCAAATCACCTATGCAAGGAATCTCTCAATCACCACCAGCTGTTTGTCTTAGATGAAATAAGTACCTTCACTGCACAAATGTTTTAAAAAGTAAGACTATGTAATGAATTTGTCATACAGTTACACAAAAGAATAGTTGGCCAGTCATACCACTATCAGATCAGCAAAAATTACAGCTAATTCTAAGACCAGACTTTGCTCCCCAAGGCCATATAAACTGAGCTGGAATATAAACAGGATTCCACACATTGCCCAGGGAGACAAACCAGAGTTTCCACCCCCTTAGCCAAAGATGTATAGACTGCCAAAGATGCGTATTCTGAGATGTCTATCATAGCATGAAGCCTTGCCTCATAATGCTTTTCCTGTTTGCTTTATGAATCAATCTGATGCTGGCTGACTTAAAAGCTTTTCTCCTCTATCCCTGACGGTAAAATGAAGCAGACTTTAGGATTCTGGAGAAGATCAGAAAATGACTCCCACTTTATTATTTTGTGTGGGTTTTCTTCCAATCAGATTCAAATGTTTGGAGACTCCCACAGGGCTCAGTTCTTGAATTTATGTTGTTCTATGTATGTGCTTTTTCATTTGGGGTACCCAATTCAGGGGTATACTTTTGGGGTACAAATTTAAGCATATACTTTATGTGCGTGATACTTTACCCTGATTGTTTTACTGTCTGTGGTCATCTGGAGGCTTTCAAATTTGCTTGCTACGCAAGAGATATTCTAGAGATTTCAAAAAGTCCTCATAGCCTAAGGAAACCAGATTTTTATCCATTACATCATTTCTGGAATGGTGTGTATTTCCTGTTTTCAATTTCTTTTAATAAAAAGCCCAGGGAGACAAATAAAAAAATGTGGGGGGAAAAATCCAAAACTTACCAGGGAAAGTTTCGTTTAACCTAAACTGTATTGAAGGGAATTCTTGATTTTTATATCCATGAAAAAAAAATAGTGTCATCACCTCTGCAACAATCAAAGCCTATACAAAAAAATCTCTCAGAGATGCAATCATTTATAAAATTATATTTTCTTTACATCCCTCTATATGACACCTAAAAACAGTAGTAATTCTAAGTAACCTCTCTGCACATACAAATTAATTATAATGCTGTGTAATCAAATGCCCACATCTCATATTTCCTGATGATGCTTAGTTGTCAAAGTGATTAACACACTCACACAAAAGTGGCAGGTAATCAGATCTTCTTCACACTAAATTTAGTTTAATAGTCTTTGCTTTTAGACTAAAATGAGCCTCAATCCAGACTTGGCCATTGCTTTCTCCTTACACAATATTAGGTTAGCATGTTGTTTTGGCCTCAGAAGTAACTTTAGCACACAATCTTACCACTAAGTTAAACACCAAAAAAAAAAATCCAAAGAGGAGACAGACTATAATCTTAAAATACTGGTGGAAGATTAATTCTACCCTTCTGTTCACAAATTGATAAGATATTGCAAGACTTAGTTATAATTCACTTGTGTTGAAAATTCCCACTACATAGCATAATCTGAACCTAATACTAACTAGCCAAATAAAACTGTGGGTTTATCCCAGCTTTATTCAAAGACATTTCATTCCTTGGCTGCAGGAAAGTCAAGGTGATGCAAACTGATCCTTCTTTACTCTGTTTCTGAAGTATTTTATTAAGGTCTCAAGACATCAGTGACTGTGTTGTTCTCATTCGATGATACCAACACTGTCCATGTAGTTCAAGGCTTCACCTTTATTTACACAAAACTGCCTAAAATAATGAAGTGCTAGAAAGAAAACGTTCAGAAAAAGAGACAATTTAGAGATTGTGAAAAAGTGAGTGTCTGCATTGGAAGAAGAAAGAAAAAATATTTAAAAATGCCAGTATAAAAACTGGTCTGAGAAACCATTGTATCAGTAAATGCAGCTTTTTGCCTTCTTAGATAAAATGTACAAATCTGCAAATCACAGCAGGCAATGCCATAGGAGCTGCTAGTTCTCTCAAAACACTTCAAAGCATACTGGTTCCATTTTCCTGGAAGAGAAAGCCTTGGTAGTTCTTCTACAGGATCAGTGTGTCCAAACTTTAAAATTTAGATCAGCAGTATTTTAATATTTTGATCAATCATCTAAGCAAAAGCACAGCACTTACCTGAAGTTTGTAAACAGTAATGTTTCTTTAGCCAAAAATACCATTAGAAATACTGATCAAATTCAATTTAACCAGAATACTAGAAAAATGTAACATATGGGAATTAATTAATTCTTAACCTACAGCTTTATCTGCTGTTTCTAGCTCTTCACATCTACCCCGAACCAAAACAGTATCACAGCAATTTAAATGAAAGTAGATTTAGGAAATCCTGATCAAACTCTTTGTCTTTCTGGAAACCATAAATTGACAACACAAAATTCCCACATTTCTGGAAACCATAAACTGACAACACAAAATTCCCACATCTGCCTCCAGTGTGCAGGAATAATGAGCCCTGTTATTGGAAAGGATTCTAAAAATCATGTTACCATGAATTTTCTTTAAAAAATTCACCATTATAGGTATGTGAACTCTGGGAGAACCTGTTAAAGAAATTTCATCAAACTCCGACAAATTTTAGAGCTTGAAGAAATTAGTATGTGCATATAAGGACATGAAATGAAACATTAGAGGAAATATGAAGAGCTACAAAAGTTCTGCAGAGATTTTCTTTGTAAACTAGGTGTACTTAAATTTGTTAAGTTCTCAGAGTTAAGCAAAATGCATGCCTAATTCTCTCTCCATTTGTCATTTTAAATAAACAAACATCAATTTTGATGAACATGAAAGAAACTGTATTAATCAGGGACCACCACCAAACTATAAAACAAAGGGCAGTAGTCCATCACAACAGACAAGTCCAGCAACTATATCAATGGCCTCAGCACTACTCTCAAACAATGAGTCTAACACCATCTCTGGCCTACATTAAAAAACTTGGAAATGTACAGAAGAGTGTGAGGGAGAAAGGAGTTTTTACATCAGTTGAAAACCATCATATTGAATCACGAGCCAAAGTACTTCTTTGCAAAGATCAGACTTTCATTTACTCCTGAACTCATGCCTATAGGAAGGGTTTATGAAGTTTTACTAACATACCTAAAGATAGATTATAAAAAAAAATAATCTGAGCATTAAGAAACTAAGCTTATCTTTGACCTGAATGTCAAAAACACCTTAAGCAACCACAAGCGTTGTCATACTGGAAGTTTGTCCTCTGGCAAGAGACCACATACAAAAAGTTTCAAGTGAAAACACCATTTGTATATGGAGCTTGAAATGCATGTGGGACAATTTCTTTTGCAATTGAAAGCGCACAGAGTGTTTTCTGAAAGGAGCTACTGAAACTCCACTTTTACCAGAATTCTTCAAAATTTATTTATTTTCTTTGTAGAAGGAATAAAACTTCTAGAGAATCATTTCTGTTTTGCACAATATCATTAATCTCTTTTCCTCATACCAAAATTACTTCCCCAAATTTAGAAAAAGGGAAGAGCTATTGCTTCACATGGATTTTGAGAAAAAGAAACTTTAATGATAAACGTTTTTCACTCTTTTCACCATTTCCTTTAAGACTGCATACCAAACTCTTGAGTGTCTGCAGTAAAAGAAAGCCATATATTTGTTTTCAGGGGTAGCCAATTAGAATCAGAAAACAGACGTTCCAACTGCTGCTTACACTACTGCAAAGCAAATATACTCTAGAAACATCTTGGCTAAAAAACTTCTCTCTTTAGTGCATACAAAGCTTTAAAACTGCAGGGAAAAATATGCCTTCCTTTTTAAAGATAAATGTTTAAATATTCATTTATTAGTAACTCAGGTACACTAAAAAAGAGTCACTTAATTCCCAGTAGGACACATAAATGAAACATTGTCGGGAGTTAAAAACCAGGATTTTTAGCTGTTTCATTTTGGGTGTGGGGATCTTTCTTTAGATGACTATCTTTTAGTAAAATCATATCTTTAAATTCTTAAAATGCAAAATCCTTATTGTAACAAATCCTTTGTGTAATCCATAGTATTTAAAATATCCTTATCCAACAAATCCATTATTTTAAAGACTTCTTTCCACTACTTCCCTCCCATTTAGAAGCCTGAGCATACAAAGAACTTTTCAATAAGGATGAAAAAGAAAGCATTATCCCATCAGTTTTAGAACAAGTGCAACATTAACCGTGGAGCAATAATGGAATTCCACCTTAGGGTGTAACTAAGAATAGACTTCCCTTGCTCCTGCCATCAAAAGCATACAGGCTATGCTTAAAAAGGTAAAGTCACAGCAAAGATTACCAAATACAATCCCAAGATCCAGAACACAGTAGAGATGCTGCCATGTGCCAGCTCCACTCTTCATGAATAAAAAAAACCCAAAACCATATAAACATGGACAGTACTGTGAGATAGGATGTTACCAGCAGCGCCAACACATAGTGCCTGTGATATTTCTATAGGCTACTTCATCTAAACAGAGGAAAGCACTTTTCCAATAGTTCTTCCCATACTCATACAGCAAATCTCCTGATAGTTTCCTTAAACAAGCTGAAACCTAAGAGCTCTGTCCCAAAAACACAAAAATACAAAGGGTGATATCCTGTTTAGTGTTCTCCCCACGTTCCAACCTATGCACACACCCAGCAATACTTGTTTAATTTCTGCTCTGCACCAGTGCTCCTCTTCAGCCTGATGGCAGACGTAAAAATAATTTAAATTATTAAATTAAGAACTTAGTTCTCAAATGGCAGAAAAATAGCCCTGCCAAAACCAGAGTCACACTCGACAACACAAAGGCAGAAGTACGACATATTTCACACACTTCCTGCATAGAGCTCTTAAGGGTACTGAAGAATGTGTTAGCTGGTGTTAACATGCTGTTCACTTTCCTGGTAGAAATCCTTTTATAAACTTGACATTGATAAAACATCAATCACTGTAAACAACCCGAGCCAACTCAGGGGAGTGCTGGCCCACACCCATGTTGCAGTAATACTTCAAATTGATTAGCACAGGACTTTTTAATTTTGAAAAGCATAATTTTATGTACTAATGTCCACACTTATTAAATGACGTACTGTTTTGTTATTACCTTTTCTAACCTACATTTTCATGTCTCTTTTCCCCTTCATGTGGACTTGGTGAAATCACTAGCTAAAATAACTTATGGGTTTGATTTTCAGTTCCCTAATTCTCCACGAAGTGCTTTTCTAAATATGGGTGGGTTTTACTTACATGCATTTAAAATTACTGCTGGCTTAGGCTATTTAGTATTTAAACTTAATCAGCAAAGCCAGCAAACATCAGAGTTAATAAGACTTCCAATGTATAAGTTCATTGGCTCTGTGGTATAGCAAGTTTTTTAAAAATGCAAATAAGGTTTTGTGACAATATTTGTTGTGTCCAATAGGGGCCCGTATTGAAACCAGTACTGTCCAGTACCTCAGTCAGTGGGACTGAGCACAGCCTCAGTGAGCTTGCAGATGACACCAGGCTAAGCAATGCTGCTGAGATTACTGAGAGAAAGGATGGCTGAGAGGGACAGTGACAGGCTGCAGGAATGTGCTCCTGGGAACCTGCAAGGGCAAGGTCCTGCACTTGGGTGGGGGCAATGACCAATATCAAAACAGGCTGGGTGATGAATGAGTGCGGTGAGAGCAGCGCTGCAGAAGAGGAGCTGGAGATACTCGTAGATGAAAAATTAGATATTATTTTGCAACAAAGACTACAGTTAACCTATTGTTAGGTAACAGAATGTCAAAGCTCTCAGTTAACAAAATTATCTCCCCTAGATATTCAGGGAAATGTCATCCCTACATTCCCAAGTGTTCTATATAGCTCTGAGGTTATCCAAATGTACGGCACAGAGGGACATGACAGCAGTAACCTGAAGAGATAAGACAGACCAATTTTCACACAATTTGAGTGATGGGCATGCTTTGGAATGTGGTCATTTTGGTTTGGTTTTAAAAAAAACCCCAAACTTGTAAATAGCATGCTTTTTTAACCTAAAGCTAAATTTTATGCTTGTCAAAAGATCTCACCACACCACAATCTCACTAAAAAAAAGAAAGAAAGAAATTAGGTTGCATTGACTTAAATGCAATTTTTTTAAAAATCCTGGTTTTGGATTTGCTGGAAACTGAATTTAAGGCATGCACCAATTCAATGCAGCTCTGCCTATCAGCTGAGATTTGCGAACCAAGTCAGTCTTTCTCAAGAGAGAAGAGGTAGGGGGTAATGCCTAAACATTTGAAAATGCAGAACACTTATTTCACTCTGAAATTACAAGGGCATACTAAAACAAGAAAAACAGAGTTGATTGTATATGAGAATACTGGAGTGAAGCAAACACCAATGTCCTCTACAACAGCCTTCTGCACAGACTGTGTTATACCACAACTACAGAAAAGAACTGTTCAAGTCACATAGGAAACAAACTGCATAGGCAGTTAATTGAATATTTATCATTCTATGAAGTTTGCCAATAGTCTGTTAAAGTGAAGCTCATACATCAGCTCACAATAATTAAAAATAAATAAATAAAAATGAATAAAATCCACTTAGCACCTGCTCCAATTCTTTTTCCATTGCCTGGGAAACTAAGTGTTGCTTGGTAACTCAAATCCATCTGTTCAAATTTCCTCTTCCAGTCTTCCATTTTTATCAGAACAGAAAAATCCACCCCTGAACTGAAAATATGATCAGGGGAAAAAAAACCCACAACGTATTTTATCACTGCATGAAAGATACAACAGATCCTTATCTGTTTTTAAATTATGGCAGAGTGAAAAGTGTCTAATGTTGTTTCTTAGAAACAACAACACTTCCTATCACAGATATTTTATTTTTTTTTTTAAGAAGGGGAAAAAAGTCTTTGTTTTATTCCTTCTCCTTACCTCAGGGCAATTGAAGGAGCAAGACACACACAGTCCTCACACAGCTCAGACTTCATCTTTCCTGTGCCTATATGCTGACATGAACACCTATAGACCAGCAGCTGAGGGACAGTTTAAAAACTACTTCCCTGTGCATCTGTACCCAACATAAACGCTGAATGCATAGATACTATAAATATATCCAAACACTTAGTTTTCCCCAGAAATGTAAATCAAAAAAATCTCAACAGAAATTACTGCTATTATCTAAAGGAGAATTTCCAAAAAATTTGCAAACACATGTAATCCATAGGTTAAGACTGGAAAACTGGCAAATGGAGAAAAACTGCATTTGACATAGCACACTAAATTCTGTACAGAAAACACCATGCTACAAACAGAAGTGGCAGCAATAACTAACCACCATTATCTATGCTTTTCACGTTGTACATTTTTTTTAGGCACTAAACTTACCTCAGTATGGGTATGGGTTTTGGTTTGGTTTGTTGTGATAACTTTGGAGCCACTATTGCAGAAGGCCTGAATACAGCAGATTTCAGTTTAAACAGATCAGTTTCAACAAATAAAAGTGCCTTAATATACTGAGAAAAAAAATTACATACTATGTATTATCTGATTTCTGTATCTTTTCAAACTCAAAACCTTGGAATTACTGCTATTATAAACATCTTTTGTCATATTTGTTTCAAAAGAGAAGCAGAGTCAGCTCAGGGCTTTTCTGAGTACTACTTTGTTTCAGGAGAACTTTATGAAGATGAAGGTTTCAAGTTTTCTTCTCTTAGCCAGACTATCCTCCTGCAGAAGAACACATTCTCTCTTTTATGTGGAGCATAGGACAATGCAATGCTCACGATCAGCCCAGAGGTACCGCAGGGACCTCAATTCATACCTTAGGAGGAGCTTTCTCTTCTTTAACATTTCTCTTTTCTCTTGTACATTGAAATTAGAGCTTAACTTACTCAGTCTAAGGCAAGTATGGGATGCATAGACAAGACACCATCAACCCTTTCAAGCTCTGGTTCATACACTGAAGAATATGCAAAAAGCAGAGGAGTTACAGCAGCTAGAAGTTTCAACTTCAGTATTTTGAACTTCCAGAATAAAAAAGTCTATACGTAAATTCCTCCCCGCCTTGCAGGATTTGCACACATTGATCAGCAGCATTATTAAACAGACATCTACATGGACTTTTATGTACCTGTATACATTTCATACTATGTTAAGTATAGATATCACAATATCAGTTGCTATTCCACAAAATGGGCATTTTTTAATCACCAAAGTAGCAAACTTCCCATACCAGAACAATTTATTCAGCCCACAGCCTTTCTGCCCACTAGACAGCTATGCCAGGCTGCACAACACTACTATTTTCATGAAAAACCTGCAACTCATCACTAATCATAAGACTAAATGCATATCCATTTTATTTGTAAAAATACAGGCATTTCCCATCCAAAAGCAGACACATCATGTCACTAAGTCATTCCAACAGCATTTTGATCATCCATTAAATCTACTTCTCATTTTAAAGTGGGAAGGAAGGTCAGAACACACATTCAGTGTTTCAAGTAGTGCTACCTCATCCACCCAGTCTAAGGATTGCACAGCCCCAGTAGGCCCACTCAAGAACTGTTTCTTCATCAAGACACTGAAAGACAACTCATGGGAGTTGTGTGCCAGAACAACTTGTAAGTTGCGTGGCACAACTTACGTACCAGAATAATCAGGATCTACAGTTTTAGGAATCCACAGTGGTGCCTCCTCCCAGGATCAGGAAAGCACATGCAGTGCTCCTCTTCAGCTGAACAGCCTTGAGCAGCATAGGGATACACTGCAATGCTCCCCAGGGGAGTAATAATGGCAATATATTCCTTTTATTTATACAAGTTGGATGAACAAGTCTAACTCCTTATTTATGAAAATACTTCTGAACTAGATCATTATTTTGATGTCATTTTGATTCTGTTAGCTTGTGATCCCCATGACAGACAAAAGTCAGTTATCTCACTGATGAGCAGAGATATCTAGCAACAGAATTCTCAAGAAGAATTCTTGAGAAGAATTCTTGAGAAGAATGCTAAAAGACTTCTTAAAGTCATTTCAATCAATAAGCCATTTCTTCAAGGTGTGTCTTACAAAACATTTTCTGTAGTACAACTACAAGCTAAAAGTCCACTTCAGAACACTTTTTGCCCCCCACAAATGCCAAAACCTTAAAATATCAGCAATATAAATGAGAAAGGATATACAATAATATTAGCAAAATGACCAATAAAAGTGTTGGTTTACTTCTCCATTCTAACTACATGAAAAAGACTGGTTTTATACAACTGTGTAACTACCTTCAGTTTGACAAGGAAATTTGGAACAGCACAGCTTGGCAGAAGAATCCAGCGTTACTATAGAGATTTGATTTGTACAGTTTCACTTATCAAGAGCAATTCTCTTCGGAAAACACAATATGTTGTTAGAGAATCTTTAGCCATAATAAGAAAAGCAAACCTGAAAAATTATTGATCTCTATTTAGCACTTAATAAATGCATTAACATTTCATAGTCTATATACTCCTGACAAAATTAGCATAATGAAAACTTGTAGGTAAGTGTATACCAAATGAATTATTTTCAGAATATTCTATTACCTAAAACTCAGAATAGAAAACAGAGAAAACTTTAGTCTGTGTGCTGATACACAGATTGTGATACGCAGAACAAAGGAGAACCAACCTTTTTCTGACTTTTACTTACAAGTAAGTTTCAAAAAACACCTCACAGACATATTAATAATGTAGCTCTGAAATAGCTGAGCAAAAAGAGCTAAATAAGTGAAAACTACAAAATTTCACTCAATAGTTCCTTGCCAAGTCTCCACCTTAAAGACTACTATATTTTAGGAGATGAAATAATTTTCTTTCACCATTTAGTCTTAAGCCCAGTTATAAGAACATAAATATTAATGCTGTTAACTCCTTTATTATCAAGTTACAGAAATTTTCTATGCACTGAGGCTGCAATGAGCTATCGCCCCTCACTTAAATATATTTATAGTTCATCTATCCATCAATTCTTACACTTTTCTTCTAATACTTCTGTAAGGAGTTAGGCATCTGTTAATGCTGACACTTCTCTTTAGGGATTCTGTAACTCATACTGACTATTCTTTTCTTTCCACTCTCCCTTCACACTACAGAGCAACAACTCTTAACCTCAATACGACCTGAAATGTTTGATTTCACATTTATTTCATATTTCTTACCTAAAGTTTTTATAGGCTTAGACAAGGTCAATCCTAACAATTCTTTCAAATGTGGCAGTTTATTTTCTATGCCTTCCCAAACATCCCTGTGAGGAATTTGATCTAGGCCTTCTGTAAATCACTAGGGAGCTTGAATCTGTCACTGGTTTAAGCACACACGACTCACTTGAATGCGCCAAATCTTCAGTCTAGATATAAATGCCATTCATACATGTTCACAGTTTTAATTTGCTGCTTAAGCTACATTTGGAAGCTTTCAGCAAGTACAGAATGTACCAAATTGTCACTTAATGACCAAAAAAAAAAAAAAAAAAAACCTGCTAAGTCACCCAGTAAGTTATTAATTGGCAAATTTTCCTTTTTTCCAGATTTCCCTTTCCTGTATTTCCTTTAAATACAGCAGTCAGTTGATAATAACCATTACCCAAGCTCTACTGACATCAGATACCAAAGCTTATAAACACAGACATTTTGGCACAAGATAACTCAAAACAAAGAGTTGCAAATAGTTTAAGGGTTAAAAACTATAAGAGGTAGGTTAACTGTATAGAGAAGAGAGAAACTTTGTGGAATAAGAATTGAAACCTAGACATAAATTGGAACCTAGTATAAAAAGTTAGCTGGTGGAAAATTGCCAACTACATAACTCTGCTGACATATTACAGAAACAATTTATTTCATAGTTTACTTACTGCATTACTTCTTGGTTAAATACTATCTGGTTATTTACAGCTCTCTCTGGACTCTCACAATAGAGTCAGGCAGATTTTCTAGGCTCCTGTGTCTTACCACACAGCCTCCATTTCCAAAATCACTTCTTCACATATCGTGCCAATTGACGGACTTATCCCACAAACGTCAAGAATTCTTGGCATCAACTCCTACCTAACAGCAATATCTTCAGGAACAGGTCCACAGTCAGTACCTCAGCATGCTACAGGCTCCCTTCACAGACATTACTCATTTTCTATTTGGATATTGCTCTGTGCCTTTTTTGAGAAGACTGGATTTCAGGGCTGAACTTTGGCTCTCAGCAGGTCTCTGTGAACCAATGGTTTGACTCTTTCCTTATTTACATCAGAAGAAGTGTAATTCTAGTCAGTGACATCACCACAGCAAAGTCATTGCAGATTAAATTATGTGCAAATCTGTTAAGTATAACCATGAATATGAGGATCTTACTGTATATAGGGGCAATAAAAAGGAAGTGGATGTAACAGTTTCATTTTGTAGCAAACATGTCAACAATAAAGCATCATTCTACATTAGACTGCTTATTTGCACTTGTGTCTTTCACTGCTCAAGTTCTGCACATCCCATATCTGTGTAAACACTGTTTTGGAAGTGTATTATTCTATGAAAAACCTAACACCAAGGTTCTTTGCAATTGTAATAAAAACATACTTAAAAATAACTATGTTTTATATGCTTTTATTGTAAGTTCTTCATCTTATTGCATTTGGATGACAGCATTTTCTTTAGAACAGTTTACAACATAAAGACATTTTTATAGAAAAAAATGAGTGCAATGTAATCCTTCTTTTCACAGGCAGCTTCTGATCCTCTTATTGTTCATGTTTTCTGTGAGGAAAATGATGGTACACAGGGTGAGCTCATCACAGGGTGATCTAAGAGAAAGAATGGTACAATGATGGTTTAATTTATTTTACAGAGCAATTAGGTAAAATGATTGTGATTCTGTACTACATTAATATCAATCACGTAGCATTCTAAGAAGCAGCTACTATATAGGCCTCATATCAAATGGGCAGAATTACAAGCCAAAGAACTGCATCATTACCTGCCTCAATTTAGCCTTTCAAGTTGGAATCATCAATTTCTTTTTCTGACCTTCTTCCTATGCAATGCATTTCCTACCAGATGTTAAGAACCTGCAAGACAGGAAAAAGGAGAAAGAACCCTAAATTGATCTGCAGCTCATATCATTATCCAACCCCTTAAACCAAAAAGTAAACCAAGAAATTAAAATATAAAGTAAATTTAACTGAAAAATTAGAAAACAAAAATATTCCCAGATACATGCACGAATTATTAGCTCTGTGATCACAAACATAAATACAAGTGTGACTGACAAATAATTCATTCACTGGAGCAAACTTACCACGGGAAAGCTGGTAGGACTCCTGTGGTTCACTTGGAAGAATGGGCCACCCTGAGGGCCCCCCTTTAGTTCTTCTGCTACACCCTGATGTTCTCCCCATCTGCAGATGTATGCATACAGAACAATCCCTACATACAGAACAAGTACCATTTTATGGGGTTCTTTTGAATTAATCAATGACTGGTTCACAAAATGAGAAATGGTCAAGTTAACGAGAGTTTTCTTGCTCAGGAACCAGACCTCAGTATGATTCAAATTTTCACTTGTTGGTTCTCTTTCATATCCATAGGAAGAGG
This sequence comes from Pycnonotus jocosus, assembly GCA_013400435.1. Classification (NCBI taxonomy): domain Eukaryota; kingdom Metazoa; phylum Chordata; class Aves; order Passeriformes; family Pycnonotidae; genus Pycnonotus; species Pycnonotus jocosus. Next base: position 238,833 of record VWYP01034163.1, on the reverse strand, counting down.
AACTGAGTCTCAATATCCTCCTCTCTTTTCTTGAGCAAATTAATGCTACCAAATTTCTATTAGAATCACTTTTAAAAACACTTCTTGCAAACTCAGCTCAATTATCACAGCTTATCTGGCTGTAAACAATTAGTTTGCAATTATTTATTCACAATAAACAATATAGGTTAGAATTCAAGAATTTTTGCCACATTGCTGTTTTGGTTATGCATTTCTCAGAGGGTTGACTCTTGGGTTGGTTTGGGATGGTGTTTTTCTCAATAATTAAGATTCATATTAATTATTTTTACCTTAGATTACTCAGTAATCTTACTAGGTCTTTCCTGATAGTCATATGGGTTTCCCATAGTTGCACACCAAATATTCTAGGCACAGTGCTTAAACATGGTCATGCTCAATTACCAACATCTAAATACAGATGCTTACATCCATATTTGGCAGTTAATCATTATTTACCTATACTCATCTGAATTGTGAAATTGTGTATCTGGCAGATATCAGGTGAAGAAAAAGCAAACTCTCTACTTCTACTATTAGATTAGCTCTATAAGGTCATTAAATGTGGATTGAGGTGACAGTAGACCAGAACTCTCAAGCCTGAAAGAGACTTTGCCTCAGAGTAAGGCCTAAAGAACACAGCAAGAACTACTCAGACACAGCAGCAATAGCTGGAGAGCGGGCAAATTATTTTCCACAGAACACAACTTATACAATTAACTTCATGAGCTTCTCTCACTATTCAAAGACCTGTGACTTCAGAATCTGAGAAACTCAGCTAAACCAAACCGTCTGAATATTCTCACAGCTAGAAAGGAGGATATCTCAAAAGTCTCTCAGAGATTTAATTGTACAGGTACTCAGAATAAAATATTTACATGAAAACTCTCTTGCAACAGTGGAGGAACTGCAGGTGTCCATCACCTCCTTTCTGCACGTGTTCGGAACTGCCTCTAATACTGCCAGCACTAAGATACAAAGTGTTTGCTCAAAATTGAAATATATCTAAATTACAGAACATTCTTTGTCTTCCTCTTGGAACGCAGTTTAATGAGGATGTTCAGAGTGTGTTCTGGCTTTCCATTCTCAAGCAGCTCAGCTCAGTACACTTGTTCTGACTATCTCCACTAGGGCTGGACATCCTCAGATATTCACTTGGGAAACAATATTGCCATGAATGCAGAGCTTCTGTCAAACTGCTGGAAAGCTACTGAATTTTCTTTCCAGTAATTCTGAAAAAATTGCAAGATTCTATGGAAAAAGCATTTACCATTTTAGTAGAGTTTGAGGACTAGAAGTCTCATGGTATACTGAAGTAACACAAAGAAAACTCTCCCCTGTTTTTGCAGATTGTAAGAGTTCTTTTACTTTTTAAGCGCAAATGCTGTATTTTCATATGAATACATACAAAGCTTGCTGGGCTTCAAAGGTCCAGGCCCTGAACACATCTTGTGAGGTCTTTATTTTCTAAAATTTATTTCTCAAGTTTTGCTCAATGTCCCTCAACCATAAAGAAACTAAGATCATATCCTATTAAGTTCCAAATACCCTAAAATACCAGCAGAGCCAAAGAAGCTAAGAAAAATCTGGAACAGGTACATCTCACTTCTGCTTCTCAGACCACTTCTCTGGCAATATTACATGAAAACAAAGTATCTTGAATATTCAGTTACAAAATTAGATTTTGTCAAGACTTTAAGCAAAATCATAAAAACAGCATTGTTCAAAGGGTTTGCCTTCATCAGAAAAAAAAAATGCTGAGATTTTAATGCCAGTAATTTCGAACAGAAAACATTTAACAGAAAGCAGTCTGGGCACTGCTCAGGTTACAAGTGAATGTATTTTATACTTAAGCTTTTGCATTACCATAACACATTATCTCATATAATTAGATTTTTCCAAAACCTCTACAAAATGAACTTTCCACATGCTCTGGATTTTTGTTTAGGCAATAAACATGGTGTGCATGAACTAAACAATGCATTGTAGTAATCAAATTATGAAAGAACAACACTACAGCCTAATGGCCTACAGAAATAGTTCTGTAGAACCATCATTATCTCTAGTATAATGTCCTAAAAATATTACAGACTTTTAGTTTTGATCTTTATATCAAAAAGAGCAGAGATTAAAAAAACCCATCCAATATAAACTCCCAAAATATCCTCAGTACTAACTCCTTAGTTCCAAAGCTATTCTTCTGCTGCTATGATTATGTACATGCAGTCTAGAATTCAGTGAAGAACTTGTATTTTTCACATGCCATCCACCAAGCTATAAGACTTTTCTCAGTTACTTTCTGATATTTTTGCCTTTTCTGTTTTCTTGCTATTAAGCAATGAACAGATGGCCCACTAAAAAAATAAATAAATCAATCACAGCCCATACTGTAACAGTCCATGAGCTACTAAAGAAAAAAAAAAAGCTTAAAACCATCTTTTAATCCAGTGCTATTTTAACACTTAAAGCAAGACAGACTTTCTTTCACTAAAAAGTCAAAGAATTGCTTGCTCATTTAACCCCAACAGAGAACACAAACAAAAAAGTTAGATTTGATTTCTCAGTGCATTAAATTAGACAAGATTAACAGATTCATACTGTATTTTGGCTCAGCTGTTATGGTACAATGACATCTAAAACAGCTTTTGACATGTGCTTTCAAGATAAAGCAATATATTGCTTCCAGTTATCACCTGTAGTGTTGACAATTATGAAAAATTAATGACACCTCATTATTTTCACTCCTTCCTCGACGATCAATCATTAACTCAGTTCCTTTTCAAGAAATCCCCAACCAGTTCCTGAAAAATCCCAAAGAACTTTGTTCTTTACAGGTCATTTCCTGCTTTTTTATCTTGCTGGTTTCCAGGTTAGGTGAGACTCTGTCTCTGAGTGTGACAACATCTAAAATCTCATGTCCTTCAGGAACTTGCCAGCAACAAGAAATACAAGTGTAATGAAATAATGACTTCCAGTTCTGTCATCACATTGAACAATCCCGACACAAATTGCTTTGTTCAGGTACCAGAGTGCATAAATCCTCTCTTAATAAACTGGTTTAACACAGCTGAGAATACAATGAGAACTTTTAAATATATGTCCTTTTCCTAGCAAGCTTTTGATAGGCTGTTCACTCAAGAAAGCACTGGAAAAACTATTTTCTGAAGTACATCTCCACAACTGCCAAATGCTTGGTAAGAGGCTCCACAATTACAACATGCTCTGTGTATGTATTGCCTCTCCTTCACAGGAAGTGCCAATTTTTAAATTTATTTTTACACCAAGAATCAGGATGTGCTTCAAATCTTAAATGTTGGAAGGTACAGTTTAGACATCCAGAGCCCTGAAGGCATGCAAAATACAGAATTAGTGCAAAATATAGACAGCACAATTTTATTTCTGAAAACAAAATAGGCGTTCCATAGAGAATTGCATTCCTACACTCCAGACACTTTCTTCTTTCTAATATTTATATAAATTTTATTGTGTCACTAAAGAAAAGTTACTTTTGCATTTGGAAATGTTTATGATAGAAGCATTGGTATTTTCACTGTCTCAGAATTATTAGAAAACACTTATGGATGCAGTAAACACAAGTTTGAATTTATATTGGAGAAAAAAATAAAATACTTGTCTAAAAGTATATTTAAAAGAACATTTGGTTGTCTTCAGAATCCATCTTTTTCATGGGACATTTCACATAGTACTCCTATCATGCAAGAGAACTAATACAAATTATCCCTCCGAAACATTTTTACAGATCCATTAATACCACAAATATCACTTTACATGATATGCTATATATGGTATATTACTTACACAGAATACTCTATTCCTATAACCAGGAAATTCACTTGGAAAAGAAAGACTCATAGTCTGTACATTGACATGGATTTTGTGTATGCTGTCTGTATTCATCTAGATGTAGCTGTCATTCCCAAGTAATTGCTTTTTGAGGAGGCTGGGAAATAAGTGAAGTCCAAGCTGTGCAGCCAGGCAGGTGTGAGAGCCAGGCAGCCACACCAAGTTACTGCTGTGCTTCACACACCTGGAACAGAGTTAGAACAGCTGCCAGTTATTCTGCACCTGCATCAGGGCTACACTCCCAGCATGAAAGAGCAAAGAACAATGCATGACTGCTGCTGATCTTTGTGCCCCAAGTATAGATGAGAGTGGAGGGGGGTGTAAAGTTGAATACAGAAAGGGTCAAAACACCTCAAAGAAATCCAATGGAAAGACAAGCTGGTAAACTTTGCTTATACCAAGTTGCTTGTCCTGGTGTTTCCCTCTCAGCAAACTCCAAGCATTGTGTAACGCTTCAGGAAAGAAAAGTTCTGAACATATTCAGAGACAGATACTTAACAGTAATTCAGAGGGCATTCAGAGAGACAGTAAAATTTTTAAGCTGTTCTTAGGACTAACACTTCAGGGAAGAAGGGCTCCAAATCATCAAACAAATAGGCTTTTCTGGTATCTAAAAGTGCCAAGTAGTTTTCTCATTTTTTCAATGTGTCTCAAAGGGAATACAAGTTAGCATATAACCTGTTTAAATGTGTAATTCTGAAAGCTGTCCTGGGCAAAAATTTTGAGTACAGCTTCATCACAATCACCTGATGATAAGACACAGTAAACACCAAAGTGAGCCAAAAGTCTCACAGAAAAGTCTCAGTTGTTTTAGCCTGATACTGTTATTGCTGAATTCCTCCTTCAAAATGAAATGGAAAAGGGATGGTAGACAAAACTTCTATACATTATATCTGGAATATTTAACTCAGCTCTGAAAAAGAAGGGGAGGACATTCTCTAGGAAAGAGAATTCTTGCAGGTTTTTCATAAAGCTGCGAGTCGCTGCAACCTCAAGTTGCAGCAGTCCAGTGAAAGACCAGAAACACTAATGACTGCCAAGTTTACAATACATAATTTTGACCTGGAAGGAACACAGTCAAAAAAATTTAGCTATCATAATAGTAAATGCAATTATTCAAATCATGTATAAAACCTATTTCTATCTGACAAAACAAGCTTTCTGCATAAATTCCATCATGCTGTAAATTGCCTAAATTTTGCATTCCTGTAGTAAATATCTATTAAAAAAATTTAAATTGCATAACTCCTACATCTGGCAAACTAAATATGTTAAGCCAGCTATTTTGCTCCTCTCCCCAGGAGAGCTTCTGCTCAAAGTGTCAGCATTTTGTAAATAACTAGTAAGCATTTCACAAATATCACAGTATCATGATGCACATACCAGTTCCAAACCATGTTTGGCAGCATTTGTAATTGCACATCCTACACTTTCCCTTTTTTGTGGAGTTCATCACTGTTATTCAGCCCAATGATTCTAGCAGGAAGGGATCATAGGCAATATTCAAATACGTTTGACATTAAACCTAAAGCTCCATGAAATTGAATGAAAGATGCTTGTGAAATTCAACCACCATAAATTCATATAGTGGGAATACTCACCCTGCTAATAATGTATTCATAACTTGTTTCCAAAGAAATAAAAGGGAAGTTTTTATTAAACTTTCTAATTCTATTTTTTCTATCAGACACAAAAAACCACTTAGGTTTTCTGGATATTTAAACCAGTATTTTTTTTAGAATTTGCTGGAAAGCAAGCCATTCAGAAAAAAACTGTTAATAAATTAAAGAAAAATTCTACATGTGGCACCTGGCTTCCAGATATATGTTATAGAGACAAGAAACCTCTCCTGCTGAAGGACACAGAGGAAACAAATGATCAAAGCAGCCCCAATTTGGAATCCTGCCAGAAGCTCTATCTTACCATCCTGAAGTCCACTATTGTTTTGATAAATTCTAGTTGGTGTTAAAATGAACTTTTTTCCTGGGGGTCTATGCTTGTCTGTTCCCAATCTCTTGGTAAGAATTCCTTTTTCTGACCAATCATGCTGTGCCTTAATGATGCAGATGGGGAGTAAACACTGCCAAGACCTCTGCAAACACTCACAATACTGTTGAGAGGCTGAAAGGTAACATTATTTTGACAATGGTTTCTGAAACTTGTTATCAGCAGAAAATCTTTTCTCTGCCACATGTCCTCCTATGTGAAAATATGCCATTTGCAAGTTGAGAGCTGAAAATTACTCTCTCCAGGCAAATCAGGAACAAGTGAGAACAAACTGATTGTTCTGACTGAAACATGCAGGTGTTCAGTCCACCAAGGCACTGAAACAGACCATTTTTGTTGGGATAACAATGCATCTGCAATAAAAATCCTTCCTCCTTTGCTACAATAGAGCATTTTTAAATAGAACACAGATTCTAGTTCCTTTATGAGAAAGCTCTACAAGGGTAAAAAGTGGTTTGTGGCATGTATGTGTAAAGGCACTACAATTCTAGAAAAATTCTCCACCGCAAGTTTCTTCATCATTATGTTGCTCAAACTATGGAAACCTGCACAGACATTTTCATTTGAGGTTAAAAAAAATAGATTAAAATAAGAAAAAGAGAATGAATGCTACATCTTAGGGAAGTATCAGAATGGTAACTCCCCAAGAATACTGTAACTCTTCATCAAAACAGATGTTTAATAGAGGACAGCAAAGACAACAATTGAGCAAACAGCATATTGGATGTTCTGATCTATTTGACACCTGCACAATCACTTATGAAACACCAAATAGCAACAAGCTTAATTACTCATTTTGAGGACAGAAAAATTCATCAGCAATGCCACTGCCTATGATTTTTAAGATGTAGAAGACGAATATGCTTTCTCTGCGGAAACACTGTTCTTTTAAACAGCAGCTTCTTCCTCCAGACATTGCAACAAGGAATGCTGGAGCCATGGGAGTGCCCAGTGTCTCACAGGTGCCCCAAGCTGACAGAGGTTGTGGTTTAATTCAGCACTGCTAAAAACTTGCTAACACCTGAAATGAGCACAGCTGGCTCCCCAATGAGCTTCAGATGTGTTTTGGCAGTTGCAGTATCAGAGCAGACATGGTGAAACTCCAACCCATTCAAAGAGGAAAATGACCCCTTAGTTTGCTCTTTCACTTTTGTAAATCAAATCACAATCCCTGACTAACACATTGGGACTGAATTCCAGTAATCCCTTCCAACTGCATTCCTGATTTTCTGTATAAAGCTGCACTCTCCATTTCAGTCTCCTTGCTTTGGTTCTGAGACTTAGCTGTTCTAAACTGCATTCAGATCACAGACTAAAATAAAATCTGTGTGGAATTGTCTTTGCATTGACTACCATTGTAAAATGAGCAATGAAATATAACAAATAGGGTGAGATTGTCTATGAAAGCAAGACTGAAACACAATCCTCGTTCAAGAGAGCCATCTAGTGCCTTCATGCTCTACGTGAAGGATGCAAATCTTCAAGCTAGCTATTGGCTGATTTTTAGGAATTATTTAGGGCCTCATTTTTCCCCATACTTTCAAATACCTAGTAGTCAATGCACTGTTTCTTGCTTAGCATCGGAAGACCGCTGCTTTAGTTAATAAACCTTCCAAAAATTCAGCAGATAATGAAAAAGTAGAAATTTAATCAACATAGCGTTTGCAGGAACTTGCTGAAAGGATCTCATGAACTGAGAAATTACTGAAGTTCTTCTAAAGATCATGTACTAGAGAAATATTTTTCCAATATTTAGTTTTGAGTCAAATAATGAGCTAAAGAAAATAAACCCACGTATTCTAGCTTACATTCATTGTTATAAATCTAAAATCTAAGACCTATGTACTTTTATAAATAAATTTATATTTAGGGAAATTAAATGTGTAAGAGCCAAAGCCAGTTAAAGCAGTGTGACTAGAAAAAACAGATAACTAGATGTCAATTATCTATTAGCAAATAAAAATAATGCATTTTCTATATGCATATTTTAAGGAGAAAGGTGTGTGAAGTTCATTCTCTTTAATAAATGGCCCCTTACTACCCTCACTTGGAAGTCTTTCCCAAAAAATACTGGTTTGAATGAAATTAGGAATGAGACAACATTGCAGAGCAATGGCAGCATAAGAACTTTGTTAATGGAGGTCACAGCAGCCAGAAGTCAGTGCAGCATTACTTAGAATCTGTTTGCAGTTACCAAGTACAGCCATCAGCTGACTAAGCATTTCTCTGTCAGTTATTAATTTATTTTTTTTTAGTAGTATCTGTGGAACTTGGACTAAGTAAAAAAATCCTCCATTATCACAGGTGTCTAGGAGAGAACACAAAATGTGCATTTAGAAAGAACACATTCAAGAAAATGGCATAAAAAGCAGGGCAATGAAGAACATACAGAACTAGTAACTATTTTAAATATACTCATTAGACATAAATGGGTCTAAAACATTTGGGTTGTTTTGTTTTGCAAAGGGTTTTGTTTCAGGGAGAAGATGATGTGCTGATAAACGGAAATAAACCAAGTGAAGACATTGGCTCCACCTACAGAAAAGCTCTAGCAAACTACTTCCTTCCAACAGTGTAGCCAAGCAGTAACCAAGTCTGGATTCATTTATTCTCTCAAATCTAATCCTATTCCTCTTAAATCAGTCAATCCCATTGACCTCATTTGATGCAGGAAAAAAATAAAAAAACCCCAAAAAAAAAAAAAAAAAAAAAAAAAAAACCAAAAACAAAAAAAAAAAAAAACAAAACCAAACACAAAACAAAAAAAAAACCCACCAGAATTTTGTCCTCAGTACTTTCAAACATATCCACCACATATTTGGTGGATATGTCTTACAGAGCACATTGGTTATTCACCAATATTTTAGCCAAATCTTTACAGGGAAATGAAATATATTTATAGTCATTATCAAATTTTGTATTTGTGCATAAATATATTGAGAACCTTATAATCGTGTTGGAATACCAGCCTAAAACTGTTAATAAGCAAAAGAAATTTCCTACTATCAGAACTGTCTCACAAGCCAATAATTACATCTATAAAATTAGGATATGATCATCTATTAACTAAATCAGAAATATTGTTTTGTTAAAGAGTTTAATCTAACATAACACTTTTCCTTCATCAAGCTGAGTTTTAGGTGAAACTTTAGAAAGGGTTTACATTATTAGCTGTGTTCTACTACCTACAATAAAACTTCCACTTTTATTACTAAAATAAGCCAGCACATACCAAGGCAAAACTCACTTTCTTACACAGAGTTTAAGACATGTATGAGGAAAAAATTAGCAAATGAAAAACTTCTTTTTTAGGAGACTGGGGGGTGGAGGAGGGAGAAGGTTGTTTTTAAAGATGAAAAACATTTTCTTCTCTTGAGTCTTTGCAACCTTGCAAAAGAAAGTGTGTTCATACATATATATGTATATATACAGATAGAGACTCTGGCAGGAGCTTGGTCTGTTGCAGTTGTCTGGAACTCCAGCCCCTGTGACAATACACGGATTTCCAGTCCAGGAAAAAGGCTGAAAGTTTCATAAGACAAAGGAGTCTCAATACAGCTAACAGAGAGGGTCCAAATCAGAGAAGTGTACACTGGAGTTCAAGGGTGGCCAACTCTCCCCTTCCCTGGAAATTCAATTCTGATTCTGAGAAAATACACCAACGCATCAGAGGTGTGAGTCACCTCCGTAAGCTGTAGTTATTCATATGAAAAATGACAGGAAGATGGAGCTAGAGAAAGTTAATTACATGATTAAAATAATGAAGTTATTGGCACAGAAATGAGTAGCAGCCTGTTTACAGAACAGGGAATATGAAAGAAACCAAAACTGATCATTTTTCTCTATTTCATTGCAGCTTGGCTCCAAAATCTTGATACGGAACCAGAAAGTAGTAAATGTGTGAACTGAGCAAAGAGCCTTGCAAAGACAGTATTTTATGTCTGGGGACAATACTTGAGTTACAGCAATCCAAGCCAGTCCCCCTATTGCCTTCTAAAGGATGCACTTTCCAGGAATGCTGGCAGGATCAATACTGATCACCTCCACACATGGAAAAGGTATAGAAATCCAGCTTATTTAGGGATCTGTTTCTTCTCTCTTCCAAAAATAATTTTTTTAGTTGCTAGTATGTGACATGGCAGTTTCAAACTGCTTTCTCATATACAAGATTCCAAACTACTGGTGGTGGCGTCATGAAGGTCAATCCTGCTTTTAAAGAAACTGATTTCTAAATGAACGAAGCTTTCCAATTCTTCGTGGACTTATAAAAACTATTGCAATGAAGCACCCTTGCAAGAATATCACAGGACACAGCAAAACCTGAATGGGCTATGTTAGAAGTAACAACTGTTCTCTAGAGCATAATCAGGTTCTGTCTACTTTCTCATGCCTCCAGCAACTGCCAACACTGCAGAGTCCTTTTGTATACGTAAGGGGTCACCTTAAAAACACATATTACTATTGATATTGTGATAAAAAGCAATTGTCTTTACAGCAAATGATAAGATTAATATTTTGAGTTGAGGCAGGAGAAATAAAAGGAAAGAGGTACTAATGAACCTAATAAAAAAGCTCAGTCCAGAATGGTTGTTAATCTGTGTAACCAACTTCAGGGAAGAAACGTTTGGTGTCGATAAAGCATTTCCTTAGTAAATTACTACTGGCTCCAGTGTAAGACATTTACAGTAAACACCAAAAGTCTGCAAGGCATCTGTTCTATTCACAGTGGAAGAAGGAATTCTGCTCCATTAATAACTTTAAAAACATGCAATAACTAATTCATGATGGCAGTTCAAATCCTATCAGCAGCCTTCATTACTTGACCAAGCTGAGTTCAAAGATAGAGCAAAGTTTTTTAAAACCCCTTGAAAGTCTAGAAGTATACTTTAAATTATTATAAAGATGTGTTGTTCTTCTTTCTACTAAATATAAAAAAGCTATAACTTTAAACCATGAACAACATTATTTTAAGAATACATGCAAGATAAGAGTTAAATTGTGTATATAAAATCCTATATGATCTCAGAATTTGTTTTAGTGAAATTGTATGTTGTACAGAGAGGGCATGTGTAATATACATGCATGTATATATAATAAAATACGTGCTGGAATTTTAACATTTGACTTCACTAGAGACTTAGTGGGACTTTGCCTTAGGCAAGTTTTTAATAGCAATAATAAAAAAATACTTAATGGTACTTAGGGTAAATAATGTGTGGTCACTATGTTTAAAAAAAAGTAATACCAAACATCTGTGCTAGATTTCCACATGATAAAATCCCCATATTACCTACAGTTCTCCCAAAGTTATAGAGAAACAAATGTTTATTTATAATTCTAGAAGAGACATGTGATAACCAATTTAAGAACTTTAAGGCAGGCATCTTGTCTTTTCTGACAGGAATGTATATTTAGTGATATTTAATTATGAACATGAAGAAAGCCACAGTACGACATTATGGCTTCAAGATTTTCAACCACTAACAGAAGAATGTCCTTTTTCTTAAGTCTACTTGCAAAGACCACTTTGTTCTCCACAGGACACATTAATTTCCTTATCAAAGCAAAAACTATTCTTTTTTTTTTTTTTTTTTTTTCCAGAAAGCAACAGTAAATTTCATCTGCCTTTGAAAAACACTAACAAAAATACTTGAGTGAATTTAGTTAGTTAAAAGGCACGGGATTCAGTCTAAAAGTGATGGAAAACCAAGCGCAATCTGGGCAGAAATCCTCAGAAAGCATGAAAGAGAGCTCAACATTCTCTTAGGAGGCTACATCTCCCAAACTGAAGCAGAAACACATGCTCACACTGTTACTCAGAGCTGCATTTGTTCTCTCTTGCTTTGTGAATCAGGAACTAAGGAAACCTTTGCTATAATTCTCTCCAAGCTGGGACTTTGGCTATCCCTGTGAAAGCTTATTGCCTAGACTTTAAATACCTTGATACAGGGAAAGAAATCTAACCCCATTTTTTGCACAGCTTATTTCCCAACATTTTAGTGAACCTTGCTGGCATTGACATTCTCTGTTCTTCCTGTAAAAGAGCAGGATTCCAACTTCAGCTTTATTCTCTTTCTGCTCTATAATGGGCTTCACATTTGCCATTTCTTAGGCCCTCAAACACAAAGCTTGAGTAAAACTGTCATAACGAGTTTGCTTCTGTGAAACGAAGTTTAAAGAACTGTGCATTGCACACTGCAGAAAGGTACAATCTTTGAGGGCCACAAAGTCAACACATTATAGTTAGTCTGTATCTCCTAAGAATATGAAAGCAATAAAGAAAAAAAAATTGTTTTATTTTCTGGTATTATTTCTCTGCCTCTAGTACACCAGCCAATTCCATGACTCTCGCCTGTACTTTCTCTAAGAAATACCATCTAAAGCCTGAAGAAATTCCAGATCTTTGAAGGCAGCTATAATTATGAAATTCTGTTGAGGCTACTCATAGGGGTGGGTATGGGAAGGGCAAGAAGCAAAATCAGTGGCTTAAAAACAAGGAATTTTTGCATGATTCTTGGCTATCCAGCCAATCAGAACAGTAGGATATTTATATCTGGTAATGTGCATTCTTCTGTGAAATGGGCAGAAAATTAATAATTGACAAGGTGGTAGAGGCTTACATACACAAAAAGTTATTTCTCTCTACCTAGTTAAGTGAATGTTGAAAAAGTTACCAGCTAGACAAAAGCAGCTGTGGAATAACAAAGAACATCACCCTTACTATTCAATTCCTTGTACAATCAGGGCTCAGGGGATGCAGGTCAAGGAGAGAGAACTGAAATTCATTTGAGATATGAGTGTGTTGAAGAGGTTGTACTTAATTTCCAATGCTTCAAGAGCACTTGCTTCAGTTTCTCTCACAACATGGTAGTTTAATTCTCTGGTTTAGTCAAAGTATCACCCACCAGTGATTATTAATAGCTTTCTACAGCACCACGCGGAGTTACCTAAAAGATGAACAAAGTGAATGAACAAAAGAAATTCCAGCTTTGCACTGTTTTGAAGCACTAAGAAATGAATAGCCTAAGAGAGAAAATTATGGTTGCATTAGGCAAAAACATGGTCAAAAGCTCAGCAAAATAGGTTAGTATACAATTAGATTTCATGAACTGAAAAATTCACGTCCAAAGTAATTTAAAATTCAATACCAACAGCAAAGAGCTCATGAGAAGTCCATCTCTACACTACATTTTTATGTAGTGTTGAGGTTGTATAAAATCAGCAGTCTTCAATTAATTTTTTCTATATTAAACTTCATTTGCACCATGTTAATTTTTTTTCCACAGATAGCACTCTTTCTGCTGGGAACTACAACAGAGTCATTGTAAAGGTAAACTGACACACACAAACCCAATTTGTTGAATAATTTAATATGACACTACACAGAATTTTATCATCCTTGTTTCACAGAATCACCAAACCATTAAGATTGGAAAAGACATCCAAGACACCAAGTCCAAAGTTTTTGAAAATCTCCACCTTGTCAATCAGATCATGGCACTGAGTGCTGCACCCAGTCAGTTCTTGAATACCTTCAGGAATGGTGACCCCATCACTTCCCCAGGTTGTCCATTCCAGCATTCAACAACCCTTTCCATGAAGATATTCCCCCTGAACCTCTCCTAGCACAAACAGTTTCAAGTGCAGCAGCAGAAATAAAATAGCAAAACTAATTAAAGAGAAGAAACAGCCATCCAGGATTTGATCAAACAGACCATTACACATGACCCAATACTAGTTTCTCAGAAATACACTCAACACTTGAGCTACACTCCAACCTGTAAAAATAAAGACAGCAGAATATTTTAGATGATGTTCTAAAATTACAACTATTTTGTTAAAGGTATAGAAAGGTTAACATAATTTGAGTGAATACTAAATAATTCATGAATGAAATTCATTAAAAATGTATCCAAGTTCTAGCTTACTTTTAAAGCATTCTCAGGAGGAAAAAAAAGTTCAGTAACTCTGCCAGGTGATTTACAGTTAGGATGGAAACCTACAAATACTAGTTACAGGAAAAAAAAATCAATACACTGGGCAGGCTGCTGCAGAAAATTCAACCCAGTAACCTCTGTTTTATCACACTGAAAAGCTGTATCGTGCAGGATGAAAACTAAAAGCAGAGACAGAAATTCAAATGAGCACTGCAGAACTAGGATTTACCAAGCTACACATAGAGATCAAAGGTTGATCTATTTGGACTTCTAACAAATACATAATGCCTTTAAACTATACATAATGTCTGATGTTACTTCAAAGCATGCAGACAACTTTCCATAACAAAAAAGCAAAAGAAAAAAATTAGACCTCAGTACATTTTCCAAGAGTCCACCAGAACAATAAAATCCAGAGTCCTGGATAAACAGACACCTACTAAAACATTTTGTTTCTGGAGTTCCTACAGCCTACACATCATACTTCCAAATTCCCTACAACAAACTTCAAATATGCAGAAACTTTAAAAAATAAATAAAAATAAAACCTATAAATACTACATGCAACAGAAAAAAACCTGGAGAGAGACTGCACCCAAAGCCTTGAATTCTCAGAAAAACAAGGAAATCGTGAGCCAAAATCTCCAAAACATTAGACAGTTCCTGCCAATCTGGCTGGTACAGATTCCAGGCAACAAATCTAGTAAAAATTTAAACCTTGACCACTTACCAAGGTATTATCACCACATCATAAGCAGTAAATCCCATTCTATACTTGCAGCACTCCAGAAAAAAGACAATCTTTATATTTTGAGCAACTGGGGGGGGCATCAAATTAATTCAGTATAAATTCAGGAGAAACACGCACAGTCTATAGGTGGCAATATCTCCTTTCAGCATGCCTTGTACTAATCAGTAAATTGGATGCCAATTGGACTTTTCTTGGAAGCTTACATTTTATCTATTTTTCAAGCTCAATTTAGTTCTATTTCTCACTGTCCTTGATAACCATTCTCATTAGAAATGTTATTCAATTTTCCTCCTGTCCCATATATACCCAAATTAGGGTTCACAAAATTAATTGACAGATAAAATACAATCACACAATCACCCATCCTTGAAAACAGAGTGTATGCAGACCTAAATTCAGAAACTTGTCTGCTAGTTTACAGAACCTATTCCACAACCCTCCCTCATCACATATTAGGTATCATTAGCTCCTTATGCAACTCCTTTCAGAATCCATGAATGCATTACATCAGTTTTAACTGAAATTCTGCCTGTGAAAAAATTCAGGATTCACACCTTCACAAGAAAACTTTATTGAAGTGTATCACGCAATTTTCCACTTTCTAAACTTCAAATGGACAGCAGAAACTGAGTCCTCAATACATATTCTAGGTTAGAGAAGAACATGTGCTAAATATAAAACAATTCGCCCATACCAAAGAAAATATTTTGACAACAGTCTCTAGATGTAAATAGATGTTCTTAATCTCAAGCACTAATTCTTAAGCTCTTGCATTAATTTCATTTTGCACTTTCATCTGTCAGGCAACTTGGTGGTTTTAGTGACCACCAAGCTGTTGAGTTTCTAAGTGAGCAGACATTTTTCTCCTGACTTCCCTTGCTGTGTGTAGGTTGTACATGACCTCCCTGCAAATTTTCACCCTCCTTAGCAGGGTCCTTGTGAGGAAGACTGGCCCTGCCTTGTTTGCCTGACAGAGTCACATGAGAACACTGCTGGGATCTAAAGGAGCAGATGGGTTTGACACCAGGCCAGATTTTCTTTCAATTAATTGTACTAATCCAATCATCCCAAATCCAGTCCCAAAAATGCATTTACAAGTGATGTGGGCAGCTGGTGCAGGTGGGTTTGGGATCAAATTTAGGTTTTCTCAAAGTAGAGCACAGCCAGCAGCACAGTGTTTTAATGTGACAATATGGTATATTTATGTAAAAAAAAAAAAAAATGGAATATCCTCACATAAAAACACATTAGAAATACACACAGGCAAAAGCCTTTGTTATATGGAAGGCAAATGATTTTAAAAAACCACTCTTTTCAAACATCAGAGGCATAAAAATCTAACACAAAGGTAGCATGCACTCATGACTCTTTAGTTAGAGCAGCAACAGATGCCACTTCCCCCTTCAGTAGGTCTAGTCTTCACTTGCCAGATATCTCTTTGTCAAAATGAAAAGATAACAAACTTTGCAAAGCAACATTCAGAGACAATAAGCCCAAATATACCTACTAATCTTCCATATTTTCTTATCCTTGCTTTCAAATATCATACAGTCCCTGCTGAGTACTTATTACAGATGTAAAACAAATGCATGCTATCTTTTTCATCAAAAAATTAGAGCACATAAAGAAAACACTTCAATACTCTAATTATATTTCTAAAACTGCAACAAGTTCTATGACTATTTTTAACAAAAAAATATATATTTAAACAAATAAACGAGTTTTTCATTACCTCTCTGAGATGCATGTTTTCCTTCTCCTTCTGATCTAAAATCACTTCTAAATGATTAACCTGAGATTCAGCCTCTGCCATCCTTCGAGTTCTCTCATTGTCATCTTCCATTCCTTTAGAAGGCAAACCTTTACTTTGCAACATCTCTAAAAGCTTTTTTATTGATTCATCTCTGGCATTTAGTGTTTGCTTCTGTGTTTCAATCCTGAGCTCCATTTCTTCTAGAGTTTTTCGCAACAGGAAGAGCTCTTTAGCTTGTCGATCATGTTCTGCCTGGAGTCTTCGAAAATTCTCCTCTGTCAGCTCAATGGTAAAATGCTCAGCCCCTCGGTTCCCACTTTCTTGCTGGAGAAGATGGTTAAGGTCTCTCTGGGTTCTAAGCTCATCTTGAAGTGCCTGGATTGTCAATTGCAGATGCTGCAATAAAGAAGAAAAAGAAAAAATTAGCTTAGGATCTGAATGTAGAATTAGTATTTGATTAAAGTTTTGTTGTATGCTGTTACAAAAAGTCATTAGAATTAATAATTAAAGTATACCAAATGACCTTATAAAATATCAAATGCAGGTGAAAATATTTGTAATGTTATCTTTCAAGTGCTTCTAGAAAGAAAAAAGAAGACAACATAACACAGACACAAAACAATGTCAGCTACAGATAAAATGAACAGCAACAAACGCAAGCACTAGGCAGTGACACATCCATTACAACAATTAATGTGTACCTACAAAGCTCAAAGACTCAGTATTCCATGTTTCCTAAATTACTTCATAGGCTAAAGAGAAATCTGCTCTTCATGGTGCTCAACATTACTACTCCTAATAAAGTCAAACAAGACCCTTACTATAATTAAAGGGGAATTTAGGCAGGGGCTGAGTTGGGGCTGGTTGGTTTCCTTTTTTCATTTTGGAAGCTAAAGCTATGAACAAGTTTAGTAAACAGGATTACTGTATCTCTAAAAAGCAAACCAAAAAACCCACAATAAACAATACTCAATCTTGAAAAATAAATTTACTGCAAATAGTGGACAAACCTTTGTTCTTCTGGCATCCAAAAACTGAACAGCATGGTAAATGAAAAAATGAAGCAAAATCAACATAAATAAAGGTCAGATGCAAGCAAAGGAGATTCAACAGAAATAACTGAATTCAATAAAAAGTATCTTTAACAGAAAAAAAATAATTTTATTGACTTATACAGAAAGGCAAAAACAAATTCACAGTACTCAAATATATAAACTTGTAGACAGACTTTACTCAACAGATGTGACAAAGAAAATATATTTGAAATAATTGGTCCCATGGTAAATTACAAATTGGACATTGCTGTTCTTTTACACTTTTAGGTTTTTCAGAACACTGTAACTTGTCCTAAAATATGTATACTACATCTGATTACAGGGATCTGTCTCTGTTTCAGAGGTACATCTTGCACTCCTTACTCAACACAGATCAAGATCAAAATGAATTTTGCCCATGTTAAGGTTGGATATACAGATAATTAGCCTAAAATGCTATGGTTTATGATGTTCATTTCAGATTTTATCTTATCTGACAACTTTTCTTGTTATTTTTTCCCTCTACTCATTGCCTACACAGCATACTGAGCTTTCAGAAATATGAACTCCCGAATAGGCTCATAATCTGTACCAGAAGACATGCAACTGAAGGAATTAGGGGATTTAAATCCATGCCACCAGACCTTTTAGGTTTAATTGATGTTCTGCAGCTCCACATTCTAAAAACAAGAACAACAGAAATCACGGGGAAAAAAGACAAAAACAAAAACAAAAAAACCACAACAACATCAAACACCAAAGCAACAACAACACAGACACCAAACTAACAAAACTCCATTTCATTTGATTCTACCTTCATGTTGTACACAAGTACATGTTGGGTTTTAGCAATTATTTAAACTAAATGAAAAATTCAAAACCTTGAGAAACCTTTTGAAATCACCTTAAGAAACCAATCTTTTGAAATGTCTTTTATCAGTTATTTCAAACAGAAAAGAAGTATTGCCAGTGGTAGAATTCAGTTAGACACATTGAATCTGTTCTGTCATTAAATAAGCACTACTTTAATGTATGTTAAGATCTTAATTCTCTCAGTATCTGCATCTTATTAGGCACACACTCATTTGAGAGTATACACATGTAGGCCACTCATTTAGAGCCCTGCTTTTATTTAATGGTAATTCTTATCTTTTCTTAATCTCATCATCATTTTAATTAGCTATAATAAGCTTTAAACCAGCAGCAAACGTAAAACTCCTTTAGATGTAGAACCCCCCTCACTTTGAATCTACTAATGCATCGTTTGTGACCCCAAGACTGACTATACCTTCTGGATTCCAAAATTATTTCACTGTCCTACTTCTCACCTGACCAAGAACCTTCTCTGTACTACTATGCTACCTCTAAGCAACAGCAATATACAGTAACTACCAGTACCACAGAAATAGTAAGTTTTTTTCCCCTGATCTGAATAATGATTTAAGATTCCTCTTCCTAATGCTAAATCAGACAATATTTATTACTTCATGGTACAACCTATTTAGAAATGAATGTTTTTCCAAAGTCAAGTAGTCATTATATATCAAAAGTCAGTATGTCTATAAAAATCTAGCTGAGCAAAAGAAAACTAATTCTAAAATATCATGTTTTAACCCACAAATAAAAGCAAACTTGACCTACACATTGCTAACACACAAACCTTCTGAATGCAAGCTGTAAAAACTAAAAATTGTTGGACCAAAACAAAAATAATTAGAAATCAGAACTCAAATAGCAATTCTGGTTAAGATAAATAGACAAGTACCTCTTCTGCCCCCAGCAGCCTATGCATGCTGTCCTTAGGCTCTACCCAGATCCACCTTTGTCACTATGACAGTAGTTCTGGCTGCTTCTCTGTAATTACGTTAAAACTAACAGCCTCAACTGTGGCAGACTACTTCTACTTTCACATAAAAGAATCCATTTTTAAACACCTTCAAGACTTAGAACATGGTGGACCAGATTTAGACTTCTGCTGGCACAGATTTTTGTATCTGCAGCTTGCTATGGGGAAAGGAAAGAACAAATGTTGTGAGGGTGGAAAGAAATTGTATAATTAACTGCAGGGGAAGGAATGTAGGAGTGCTGTGAATATCTGTCACATGGCTGTCATTACATACACAGAACTTTACAGGATTTAACAAAAAAAAGCAAGATCTACCACATTTTTAATAATTTCTATTAAAATTGGACTAGTTGACCAGAAATATTTCCATGCCAATTTCTTTACAATATATAAATAGTTCTCTCAAAATTTTTTCAATCCTTCTCCACAGCCCAGCTCCAAGAAGCAATCCATGGAACTGTGAATTGCCCCATAAACTGAAGCAAAACTATAAAAGGAAGATTAACTAAAGGTTGTTCCCAGATTTCAAATCATATTCTACGCAAGGAAGTTCCTCTAGTCTGTGCCAACTAACTACACCCAAAAGAACTGCCTGCTGAGAACTATCCTGCTACAGTGTGCTTTGGGCCACATAAACACTTCTAGAGCATCCCAAAGGCACAGACATGGTGAACAGTGGAGGGGAATGAATTCACAAGGAGCCTCGATTTAAAACTGCTGGTCCACCTACAGAAGCACACAGCTTCTCATGCTTTGCACCATCACACTGCCACCAAAAACAAAGAACATGTTCAAGAACCCAGTCCACTGGATTTTTGCTCCTGATTCTCCTGTTTCATTCCCACCCCAGTAAACAGAGAATTGACAGGGCTGAATTAGATGACACAGAGTCTCATCTCTTGGCAGTGGGAAATATAAAATTATACAGAAGACTGCAAAAAAATCCTCTGTGTAATTCAACACTATAGAAAGCTACAGCTATACCTGAACAATACACCTGGGCAAATATAACAGCAAATTATCCTGTCAACCATATTCTCATTCTCTAAAATCAAGCTTTCTTATTTAGTCCATAATCTATCACTGTTCCATTTTAATTCTGTACAGTATGAGGCTCTATCATCAAAAGGAAACTGACTACTTAAAGCTTTCTTATGAACTGCATCTGAATCAGTTTGTATGTTAAATTTAGTTGTGCTACTGAAATAAGTATGAGCATTAGACTTGCAAATATTTGTAACTAAGTATTGTTAAAGAAAAACATGCAAATCCTAATTTTCTTCTGTAAAGAAAAAAAAAGAAAGGGAATTGGAGATATTTTCTTCATTACCATAAATTAAGAAATGGATTCTCTCATGCATTTCCTCATCTGCCTATTACAATGCATAAATCTGGTATCCAAAAAACACCACTGAAAATCAGTTGACTGGGATTTTGCCTGAGTAAGACAGGACTGACAGAAAGAGTTGGAAGGAGAAGACAGATCTAATTTGTGAGGAATCTCAAGAGATTCTGACCACACACAATGACTCTTCAGCATTTAAAATTCTGAATGTGAGAGAGCTTTAGCATAACACTGTTTGCTGATAGAACCATATATTTAAAAAGGGAGAATTCTTGTCTGACTTGCCTTACTTTTTCTTTCTTTATGCCTTTAAATTTGGTGTCTTGTCAAATTCTATAAAGCTTGCCCTTACAACTGTGCTTTGCAAGTTTAATAAGGAATCTTGTCACATACACTTAAATCTGTATTTCTTAACACAGATGCGGTGGGCTGACCTAGGCTGGAGGCCAGGACTCCAAGCCACCTGTCACTCCCCTCCTCAGCAGGACTGGGGGTGAGAGGGGAACAAGATGAAATAAACCTCGTGGCTCAAGATAAAAACAGTTTAATAAAACAAAAGCAAAGGCCATGCACAGAAGCAAAGGGAAACACAAGATTTGCTCTCTATGTCCCTTGAGCAGGCCATACCCTGCCACTTCCTGGCCAGTAGGGCTTCAGTTCATGTGCTCCAGAAGACAAACATTGCAATAAGGAACAACCCTTCCATCAGCTTCTTGTTCAAACCCTTCCTCCTCTGTTACTAATCAATCAAGTGCCCACCAAGCTGCTCTATCACTCCCCTAAGCTTGCCCCTCATCCTGTGCTTTGCAAGTTAAATAAGGAATCTGGTCATATACATTTAAATTTCCATTTCTTAACACAGACATATTCAATCTGAAGTATCAGACTTCACTACGATTCAGTCAGCTTCTCTGGGTCATCTCACACAAGTATTTTGGCAAACGAAGTATTGCCTAAAGACTTGAGGTTATTGAATGAAAATGCATCTCCATACAGGCTGAAAAGTTCTAGTACTACAAATTCCAGAGCCATTTTGCACCTATTTCTTAAGGAAAAAGGTGTAAATATATTTCTTTCATAATACCCTTGTTTGCTGTGGGCTGAGAGATGTTGATGAGCCAAATCTTGTAGCCTGTAATCACAACAACCAGAAAGTCAAAAGGAAGGGACTTTTAGAAATGTAAGAAGTCAAACAAAGACTTGAGAGGAATAATCTGCAAAGATACGTGTTGGGGGAAAAAATGAAGTTCTTTAGTTATTAAAAAGAGGAGGTTTATTAAAATCTTCATCATCAGTATCATAGCAAAATGTAGGGGTTTGTATTTAGGTGATCCTTACCATGACAACTTTTAAGCAGTCCAATGATGCTGCTATGACAAGACTGACCTCTCTTCCCTTTGGAGAAATACTGCTGGTAGTGCCAGAGTCACTGAATAGTGTATTAGTTGACTGAAAAATCATCAGTAACAAATTTTGACCAATACAAACACATGTGGAAGAATTTGTTTGCAGATTATTTCTTACAACTTGCAGGAGGAAAGCACAAAATGCTTTTTAACAAGGCCTGTGAATCAATGTCAGTTTAAGAAAAGCAGATTGTTATTTGTTTCCCAATAGTTCTGTCTGCAACTTTAACTACCCAGCTAAGAACAATGCCTGGTTTAGAAGTCCTGGATACTCAAAGATAAATCTTAGGCATTCATATTTTAAAACTATTCTCAACAGATAAAGTAACTAGATACTATGAGAAATCTTCTATCCCCTCATGAACTCCAGCTCCTCTGATACTCTTTTATTGCCTGCATAAAAAGTTTCTCCTATTTTCAGGACTGAAGCACTTAAGGTTCCCCAAGGAAACATTTAAACCATTTGGGATGATAAACCTTTACCCTCCCCACAAAATTTCCCTCATGGCCTTGCTCTCCATAATCAATACTTGTGATTTTTATTCTGACTGTCCATTGTTTACCAAAGATGAGCAGAATCTCTGTCCTACAGCTAACCCTAGGAGTAACTGCAATCACTGAACAGAAACATCATCTGAGTTTCCCATCATCACACACAGGTCTAGGAAAGGGAGGAAACACTCAAGGCCTTCTCCAAACAACAAAGAATATTCCACTCTCCCATGGATCTCACCCACAAGCCCCACTGGTAACAAACAGATACAAGATTAAAAGAAAAACAAAAAGCACAAGAGCACATCATTCCTAGCTCTCTGTTTCTCATGAAACAGACTTCCAGTCATCTCCTCAGCCTTTTATCTAGAGGGAACAGTAAGTTTTCAATCCTGCTGATGCACTGTCTGGTACTTTCTAGAAGTCTTTGTTTTTGAGATTGCCTTCTCTGCTGTTAAAGCTTTCCTACAAAGAATGATTCAACACAATAAATATACCCTTAAAGCAATAATCACAAGCTTTCAGATGGTAACAGTATGTTATCAAGGGTTTTCAATATGTTCTATTTAGACAAGATATTTGCAGACATACACAAAGCTCTCAAAACATTGTGGAAAAAATTCTTAAAACTGAAGAAGTGTTGTTCACTAACAAAGCATTGCACTGTGTATTTAGTACAGAGTGAAATTTTGTTTCTGTTTTACTTCCAAAAAAAAATTGAGGAAATACAATAAAAAATATCATTTCTCCCCAATCTCTAAGTTCAAGTTTCCACATACAAAGCAGATTTTTTCCCAGCGTAAAGATGTTCAACATCAAGCTTTTTATCAAACAGCATTATATTCCTCTTTTGTTATAATTAGTGGGGTATTATGTATTCAGTGCCCAGCACAGAAACAACCATATCCAGATTAAGTCAGCAAACAGGCTGCTAAAGTGACTGAAAAACTATTAAAACATTATTTGTCTCAGCCTCACCAAACTACAGGGTTTTAGTTCATTTTTATTCCATAAAATTGGTTACATATTTGTTATCAACATGGAAATTGATTAATCAAATGCTGGGAGAAGCTAAGAGCATTTTGTTTTGTGGGGATATTTTTGGGGGTTTTTAAGAAAAAAAATACAGAGCTCCATGGACCATCAACAGACTGAGCACTACCCTGCAGATTCCAGAATAGATTACTGATGCATTGGAGAGTAGTTCTCTCTCTCAGAAAACTCTAGGGGATGCAGAATTGTTTGGTGGGGTTTTTTTAAAAAAAGTAGTAGAATGCCATAGAATCAGCATTCCTCACTGCTGGTTTGGGGCCTGAGGAGAAATTAGGTTTAGCGATGATCACATTGGGACGAGAAATTGAAACAAAATGCACATAATGGGAGTATTTAATTCAGAAGCTGGATTGCGTGTGAATTAAGGTCTGCATTTGTCACAGCGCTCTACTCCTGCTTCCATGGTCATGTACAACTAAAATGCACTTGTTCAAAAACCTGTGAATATTTGCCTTCTTACTTTCATATCCATGGGATTATGTTCTGTAACACCAGTTAAGTGTGAATCATCAGGCAAGTTGCAGTTAATGAAGAACAAAATGTTAAGAACTTATTGTTTCTGATTGCCAGCTTAAAAAAAAAAAAAAAAAGATAAGCAAAAAAATATTTGGCAAGTACTTTCCTCTTTCTTTTTGGACAGTAGAATATATTGTGCAGCCTGCTGATTCAGTCAAAATAATAGCATAGCAAAAATCTTGGATGCTAAACAGGCCTATTACTTTCTTAATTCTCGAAAACTGAGGTCGGGGCACATTAAAGGAATTTTTTTCAGGCACCAAGTCAAGAAACTGCTTACAAAAGGAGTGCATTGAGAGCAAACAAGGTCACATTTCAAACACTGAAAAACTTGTGGTATTTGATCTTCAGACCCTCCCTTTATTGGCTTGAACTTTCACTATAGAGTTTCTGCTTCTGGAAGAGAACTCACTATTACCTTGAAAAAAAAAAGAAAATAAAATTAATCCTTTTCCCAGATTAAAAAAGTATGTGAACTGGGCTCTATTTTCCTATTTTGTAGTCTGCCTCTAATGAAACGTCCCACTTCCTTCATTAAAGGAATAAAATCTGAGGAAGGGGATTCCTGTGGACAAAGTGCAGGTTCTGCTGAAGCTACCAAAGAGAAATGCAGATAAAGGAAAATTATAGAGGTGTCCACCAGTATTTCCACTTATAAAGTCATAACAGATCAGAACAGAAATGGTTGCTACTGTCAGTAAACAGCAAGCCACAAAACATTGAATGATGTTAAAAAATGAAAGCAACTATTTGCATAATATGTAGTATGTGCCTCTTTCTCAGAGTACTTTAATACTTGTCACACTGTAAAAGTTCACATTTTAAAGAAGCAATACAGGGAACTCCAACACACTGAGAGAGCCTGCCAGTCTCTCCAGTGGAGATTTTGGTGATTATTTTACACTATATTGAAAGACACAAAAAAAGAAAGTTAGACAAAACCTCAGCATTGTATTGCAAACCTCGAAGTTTAATTTACATGTGAACTGGGGGCTTGAAGTTTCTATAAGGAAAATTGCCACTGACAGAAGAAACAAATGCAGAGCATCACTGAAAGCTGTGGAAATGGGACATCTTAACATTTGTACTGACATTCTTACCCTCGCCACCTTTCCATTTTGTAACTAACTATATTTTTTAAATGCAGCCACTAGAAAAATCATATGAATAGAAGTTATTCACATGACAATTTCAAGCACAGCTTTTAGTAAGCCAGAAATACAAGTTCCAATTTCAACCTCTCCCTGGTCTATTTTAATCAGCAAAATACATAAAAGAGCACTCTTCAGCTTTCAATTCTTTTTCACTACTAGGAATAGTACAGTGAGTTGATTAACCATAATACATAATCATTTCCCATTGAAACAATTTGAAAAGGAGCTTTGGAACTATGTGTTCTGATACAGCAACAGAAAAAAAATGAAAAAAAAATCAATACAGAGATTTCAGTGGCTCCATTCAAAACAGAGTCCAGTTAGATCCAACAGTGACAAATGATGCATCACAAAGCAAGATGATTATCTGGAAATACATTTCATCCTGGTTTACTGAAGATATGCAGATACCCAGGAAAGACAAGTCATTAGGGCTCAGAAAGATCCCTACAGGTAACAAGCGTGCGCTTTCACAAGTTGGGAGAACTTTGGTTTTGCAGTGCACTTTGTTATATCTGGATTTATTCTTGTCAGATTTCGTAGGAGTCTCCTCACGGTCTAAAGGAACCCCGGACATCTCCAGCTCCAAAATCTGCAGCTATGGAGTGTTCCCACAAGGTGGCACTAAATCCCCAGCCGCCAGAAATCCTTACGGAACACAAAAACACCAAGGCATAAACTACGGCGACGTACGTAATATAAATAAACAGAATATGGCCACGTACATAACACAATGTACATAACGCAAATAAATAAACTATGGCCACCTATGCAACATAACGTACATAAATAAATAGGCTACGGCCATGTACGTAACATAAATAAATAGGAATACCTATGGATTAGAAATCGCAAGATAGAAAAACAAAATTAACAGCCTAAATCAGGTATTTTAGAAGAGATTGTAATTTCCCCCTCATAATTCAACAGCTGTAGTGGAGGGACACACAGACACATATACCACATATATATATGTAGGAATACAGCTAGAGAGCCAAGCTGGGAGCACTGCTCAGCTCATGACAGAAGTGGATATATTAGTGTTAGTAGGCTGAAAGCCCTGGCAACATTAAGCAATAATTTGAGAAAGGAATGCAGAAGACAGGGATGTGCTTGGTACGGTACATGCTTAGCAAGCAGAACTTAGATAAGACAAAGCACCTGTGTTAGCAAGTATGATGCATGGCTTAAGCAATATTATTTGGCAATGTTACTTGTTATGTAATGAAGAGGTATATAAGCTCAGCTAGGCATACCAATAAACGGCTTTATGTGTGCAACCCATGGAGTCCACATCTCTTTTATCAATCATCATATATACACACACGTTCAATGTATACATTGACTTACAGTCAGCACTTAACAAGAAACCAAGTTAACTGCGGCTCTTTGTTCCAAGATCTGATAGTGAACCATGTATTTCTGATGTAGAAATGATCTCCCTGCCCTGGTGACAGCCCACAGGCGGGGCAGTGCTGAATCCAAGCCCTCTGTGCACTGCAAGCACCGACAGTCGGATAGGATCTCATGCAGCTGCATCTCTCCATGGGGGACAGACAGCCTGCATGCCTAAGCAGCGCCGACAGACAGAGTCCAGCTACAAACAGCTGAGTTAAACCTGTGTATCTTCCTAAACACCATTCAACAACTGATACTGCACAAAATACTTAAAACACTTGACTTTTAATTAAGCACTTAAGTATTTCAGATTTCGAGTTTTAAGTACTACCTTACATTCTTTAAACATGATTATAAAGCCTTATATATTTCTTTGGAGATATGTATCAAAGTAATGGCATAATTTTGAAACTAATCCACAAACAATGAGAAATTTCTCAGCTAAGATACAAATCCACAATTACGCTTCAGGGGAGCAACCATACGCAGTAAATACTCCATTTTAAACTACTTGATTTTTTTTTTTTTATCCCTCACCCTTTCCTTGCATGTTAGTGAAGTCTTTTCCTCCCAAGTGCATTGCATAATCTTAATTACTGAAAGTGTAGCATACCCATATGCTGGGCCAATGTTTAGTGGTGTTCAAACTCCTTAAGTGTCCAGAAGCCTTCAGAGGGCCCTTTTTTGCCAACTTCAATTCAATAAACAGGTACTGGGGTCATTTCAGGCCAAATACATTCCACAGTGCTGAAGTTTAAGTTGTTAGCACTATCTGCTTTTCCTCCAACATTCTATTGGTTTTTTCCTCATTTTTCACACTGCTTTAAGTAAGCATGCTGTAAGAATATTCACTTTTTACAGGTATTAAGAAAGAAAGGAGTTATTAAATCTCTACAACTATATTTCAACTAAACACAAAAGAAACCAATTATTAAGGTAAGAACAAATAAAGCAATCTGAAGATCTGCTCTGTGCTTCAAACATTACACTCACACAAAAAACAGTGCTAAGTTCCACAATCACACCACTACTACTGATTTTCTCTCAATCACCTCACGTTCAGAATAAGACACCACAAGATCCAGTGGTGGGTAAGGGATTTTAGAGCCCCCTCAAAGAACAAAATGTTTATTTAATTGTAACTGCCAGGGTTTTTTCTGCACATCACATGCTTACACATCTGTTGGCCGTATAATGTAAACTCATTGCAATTTAAGTACAGATTTGTGATCAGAATGAATATCCCCTTCAACATATCCTCCCTTAATCCCCAGTTTTTGCACTGTATGACCAGAGAGGATTTGTTCTATTCTGTATAAAAGGAAGTGAGAGTATAGAATCAATATTCTTGCTGTCATCCGGAACACTCCATGCATCCTGCTCAGTTAATGTCAGTGTCTGTCAATTATTGAACAAAACATACAGGCTCTTTTCTTTGTAAAAAGTTATATAATGTTATTATCTTTCTACTTTTCAGTTCATGCTCAGGTGCATCTTAATATGTGACTTAGAAAACTCCATGATCCTTTATTATGTTTACTTTGTGGTGTTGCAAGATTCACAAGTTTTGCTGTTTCTGCTATACAAGTGCTCAAAGACTGTACTGACAATCATTATTTAGTGAGACAACTGTTCCTAGAGACCTTTCTCAAGGAAAACATTTCAGTGTTTTCTCAGTTCTGTTTTGCAAAACTGATTATAATTTGTATCCTGACTTTCATGAAAGATTTAAAATTAACTAGCAAGCTCCTAACTCACACATTGCTGCAGTTAATCTCTCAGAAGCCAGACTACCTAGGTTCAGTACACTGCACTCTGTTCATATTCTTATATCACCTAATTACTGTAAGATAAATGATTCTATTGGTGGACACCATTCAGATTCCATCCTGGAATTTTAGGAGAGTTCTAGCAAAAAACACACTATACAGCACAAGTTATTTAAATAATACTCTAGTAAATTGAAGACAATATTAAAAAATTAGATAATTAAAGGTAAATGAGTTTCAGTGTAAAGGTTATGGGATAAACATTTGTATAAAAGGGCTAAGGGAAACAAAGCATTATAGCATTCCTGCTCTGGCCACTATTTGTTGATCTTAAGAGCAAAGCCGCTGGAAAATACAAGCGCTCTCCCTCCAAACCTAAGAGCCTGTATGGCAATGAGACCACTACCACTGAAGGATGAGTGTGACAAGCAATACAATCTTTATAATTGTTACTTTGTTTTTCCACATTTCAAATTACTCTTCATAATGCCTTCTCTCAGCCCAGATACTGCTGCATGAGTCTAATGATAAGTCCTGTAAGGACGGATGAGTCCTCAGAATTCCTGCATCAAATCCAGAAGAGCTGACTCCAACCCTCCATCTGAGATTCTTCCTCTAACAAGAGAATCATCACTCTACAAGGTGATATTTTCACACCGCTTTCCTAATAACAGAAATAGCATATTCCACTTTTTTGAACAGTTTTATACATACAGAAAAATTAATATTGATGATATTTCAAACAACTGGACTGCTTCCAGAGGTAATAAAATATTGAATTATTGTTCTCTAATTCAGGGCCATCTAAACACTAAGACTTGGAAGAGATACTGCTCTGAAATACTCTAATGCTGTACAGATGAGATCATTTGTAGAAGCAAAGGATTAATCGCAGGGGAATTGTTCTCTACTATTTCATGTGCTACAGTTCCCATAATTTCCAGTTTGCCTTCTCACTCAATCTATAAAGAAGCAAATGCACTTGCATCACCCCTGAGGTAAACAGTAATGCAAGATGCTCCTTGAGGTGTAAAATCTGCCCCAGAATTCTCTGGATCAAGCCTGTATGCTACTCAGCAGACAAGAAAGCCCCATACAAAGGGAGTTCGTATTGAGGATACAACCCACCATAAATGAGAACTCATATCAGCTACTATAAATGAATTTAGAAACCTGCATCTTAGGCCATTAAATGTAATACTATACTTATGAAGAAAACTGCATTCATTTTTTCAGATGAAGAAGGGAGAAAAGCATGTTTTATTCTGTATCATATAACATTTTTACAGTCATCTATTAGCCCAAGAAGCCAAGCTTGTGCATAACCCTATGTTCGAAATATGTGAAACAGAAGAGTCCTTCAATTAAACATTAGCATCGCTCCAATCAAGACATTTTATTAGAGATACACAGAGAAATTAGCATTAAACACAACACTCTTCTTTAATGCTTCAGAGCAGACATTCTTGCTTGCAGCCTGTAGATCAAGTTGCTGGTGAAATAAGTGGATTGATGATCACAGGATAATTTACTTATTTCAAATTTACTCTACAGGGGGAAGATAAAGTTGCTCACAACAACAGGAAGCCACCCCAGGCACATTTATTAAAAGTTATTTCTACACTAGAAAAAAAATAATTAAAGCCTTTTCTCCAAGGAACGATGCCACACTCAGCGGTATGGAATTGCCACCAATGAGGTAGAGGTACAAAAAAACGTAACAGCCAGACTGCGTTCAAAGACATGGAGGAGAAGAGGACTAGACATCAAAAAGTGTGATCATGGAGTTCAGGAAAGATATTAGAAATCCTAGAATTGAGAATAGAATGGAACTTCAAAGGCATTACACTACCTTTTATCCCTAACAAGAACACTTGCCAGAATGGTGGCAGTAAAAACTGCATTACAGGCTTTTTTTTCCTATGATCATTTTTTTGTATCTCATAGAGATACAAAACATAGAGAGATGTTATATGATGAGAGAAGCAAACAGGTGGTCAATGGAACACTCTCCTTTTGTCAAGTCTTAAACCATTATCTCAGACAACACAGGATATGAATGCTAGAACTTTTTGCCTTCTCTTCCTGCTTCCTCTATATTATCACTTACCCTATTCTATTACCAAAAAA